>JANHFR010004721.1:0-13470 GCA_032468015.1 Mimophis mahfalensis | reverse complement strand
GACAGAGAATGAGGTGGCTGGATGGAGTCACTGAAGCAGTCAGTGTGAGCTTAAATGGACTCCGGGGGATGGTGGAGTGTCCTGGAGGAACATTGTGGGGTCGCGATGGGTCAGACACGACTTTGCAACTAACAACAATAACAACATGGTTCTGTCATGCAGGATGAAATGATAGCTTCTCTGATAGGTAACTGTCCAGTCTCTACTTACATGCCTTTAGGATTCAGCCTCTTCCAAGGCAGGTTGTTCCAACTATGAAACAACTCACAATGCAAGGAGATTTCAATCTGCTTCCCTACAATCTGCTTCCCTGCCATTTAGGATTAGGCTTGCTCTCTAAAGCAACAGAGAATGATTTGAAAATCTGTTGTCTATTCTTAAGCTTTTATTTTCCAAGCTAACAAATCTCAGCTTCCTCAGTGCTTGCTTCTAGGACATGGTTTTGAAACTGCAGTTTCTCTATGTGGTTCTTGAGACATAGACATAAGTGTAGACATGTCGATTTATGTATTTATGGAATCCAACAGTAACATGTAGATAAATCAATGTCAAATAATTGCTTTTTCTCAATCAGGATACTATATTTTTGCAACCATGAGCCGAAAATATACTAAATATCAATATTAGTACCAATTTTTTAAATAGTACTGGTATTGCTAGTAACGTGTGATGACCAAAGGCGGCAAGAAAATTTCTTTTTTTTTACCATTTTATTTTATTTTATTTACATTCTATAATCAACAAACAAATAATATGTCCATGGCGGTATACAGCAGAAAAAAAGAAGGAATAATATCATCCTAGTACATACGAACTCATAAAAATGCCAGATATATTCTATACTCTATTTCACACATCAATTTGAACCTCGTTTAGACATCCAATCATACCATAAGTTCCAACATATGTAGTAATATGTGTCCCCTCTGCCCTTCAACATCATAGTAAGCTGATCTGACTCTGCACAATTCATTATTTTTTGGATTAAAATTCCCTTGGGCAGACTGGCATCATTTTTCCAAAATTGAACCCATGCCAATCTGTGGCAAGAAAATTTCTAATGCCCAGATACAATCAGAGGTCCTTTTAAAATTGCTACTAAAATGTAGTTTTTTAACATTATAGAAGGAGAGATCATTACATGCAGGGGTATTGATCATACTCGTTGAATTCAAATTCGGTATGGGATTTGTTTTTGTACTATCCACTTAAATTTCCTAGACATTCCTACTAGGATTATTCATACTAGGTCAGGTGAAAGGGCATCTATAAACCTTGATCAGAAAACATTGTGTACTATGGCTCTAATATCCTCTCTTGGAATTCTACTGATTTCCTCTAAATCAATATATTCTTTTACCTGGCCAAGACCATCCCTTCCTATTTGCTGTAATTAAAAAAAGAATAATTAAATTGTTTATTGGCATGAAATGTCATCATGATAAAAATAGTTGAGCTCTTCAGTTGTCTCTTTAAAACAGAGCGAAAAAACACATGAATGTGTTGACCTAAATAAAATATATCAGGCTATTATCGTTGTTGTTGTTGTTTGTAACTTTATGTTTTACTTTACAACTTAACATCAACCACTAAAAGAGATCATATTGCTGTTATGTTTCCCTATGCCCCAAAAGCAAGAATTTCTCTTTCCTTTGTGTGTATGTTTGTGGGTGGGTTTTTGTTTGGTTTTTTTTGGGTTGTTTTGGGGTTTGTTTGTTGTTGGGTTTTTTTTGTGAGCTGCTGTTATTTACATCACCTGGAAACTAGAGTGGAAAGAAGGTAAATGGGGGACAAAGATTAATATTTTAAGCATCAACCTCTGGCTTAAAGCTGTAAAAAGCAAACAGAGAAGATATAAGTTGGCAGAGACACTGGGGGATGGGGAAAAGCAAAAATCTCCTTTAGAAAAGACAGTCAGTTCCACAAGGCATAATAAATTAAATGACTCAAGCTGATGTGCAACTTTCAATCTCACTTGATGCAAGAAGCCTCAGGACAGTTAGCTCCAGCATATTTAGAGATCTATGTTAGCTAGCTGCCACAGTGGCTGAGGCGATTATCTTCTTCCCCACTTTATTAGGTAGGTAATGGGGTAAGGTTTCAACTGTACATGGAAGAAAGCCATGCTGGCACACACTTGAAGAATGAGATAATGAACTGGGGATTAATTACTTTCCAAGGGATTTTTTTTTAAGAAGCAAATGAAAGGTTCTTATTTGCCAAAGTCTCAACAATGGCTGAAACTAAAGAAAAATAAAAAATAAAAATAAAAGATGTTTGTGAGTTGTATCACAGAATTTTTCAATTTGCATTATTGTATTCCCAAAATAAAAAGGATCAAATGTGAATTTCTGCCCAACACTGCCTACTCTATAACTGCTACAAAACAATGCCGAACTGAATTAAAATGCTAAAACTGCGTTCTTAAAAACATTTTAAGAGGATTTGGTGCATATGCCACATTTATGACTTTGGGGGAAACAAACTTATCATGATGCCTCCTTGAAAAAAAAATGACTGTGAGAATTCAGTTCATCAAACATTGTTGATGCTAAACTGCTAAGGTTTGTTACAATATGTTTTGAGCAGATCTAAAAAGATTCAGATCTTAGGATGAACATAATAACAAAATATAACATAACATAACATAACATAACATAACATAACATAACATAACATAACATAAGATGGACTATTTTGCATGTATTGATGATATATGGGTCATCACCATAAAAAAATTATGTGTGTATATTTGTGTGTGTACATGCAAAAGTACAGGTTAAACAAAACAAATTAAACATAGAAATATTACACATGCTTCCTTTTCTTTTCTCTCTTGGTTTAGAAAACTATATCCTCTGGAGCAGAATGCCTTTTTGACAAGAATGTTCTGTGACATTTTGAATTTATTATTAAACCAACAGGAGAAAATATTGGTCAAGTTAACCAGTCTATGCTGATTGGAAAGATGAGATGGCTCTTAACTAAATTCTGTGAAAATACTATATAAAAGTAATGTCAAGTTGGAAGCAACCTGTCAAAGCAATTGCTGAGGAAAAGCTAAATCCAAGGTATTATTTCTGGAACTTGCTTTTATTTGTTTTTGGGAAAATGAGCAAGATATATTCAAATTTGGAGTTAGCTCACTGGGTTGCATTTTTTTAACCTAATCTAAAGAACTGGCTACTCTTCACATATAAGCAGAGAAGGTGACCTAGTCTACTGGAGGATAATAGTAGACGATAAGATACTGCCTTCCACATGACTGCATTTTAATTGCAAGATTCATTCAAACAGAAATACACCTATCAAGAGCAGCAAAACTGCCTACCTTCTCTGTTTAATATTTCAGATAAAATATGGCAAAAATATAACTAAGTACTTTCCTACTGCAATATTTTAGAAATACCATTGTGTAGGTTAGGCTGGGACCAGAAAAAACAGGCTTTAATTCCCTATTCAAGCATGGAAGTATGATAGCTTTTAGTTAGTCCAACTTATTTTACAAGGTTGCTATTGCAGGAAAAAAAATTGAGAGAGATCTCTATATGCCTTCTCCTGAGCTCCTAGAACAGTGATGTCAAACTCAAGGCCTGTAGGCCAGATCTGGCCCACAGGGTGCTTAGATCTGGCCCATGGGGCTGCCTGGAAACTGCAAATGGCCAGCCCACTGTGTCTCTGCCAGCAAAAATTGAGCTCCCAGGCTCCGTTTTCGGCCGCAACAGCCTCCTGAAGCCCTCTGCCTGCCCTAGAAGACAGTAGAGTCATAATTTTATTAAATTTTATTTATTTATTTTTAAAATTTATATACCGCCCTTCTCCCGAGGGACTCAGGGTGGTGTACAGGGCAATTAAAATAAATAAAAATACAAAAGTTAAAAATATATTAAGAAGCCCCAACAAATGAACACAAGTTTAAAATAATAAACCCCTCAGTCCAGGCTGGCCAGTTCAAAAAGCCGCGTTTTCAGGTCCTTTCAGAAGAAGCGGAGGTCAGGAGCCATCCGGAGCTCCACTGGCAGTTGGTTCTAAAGGGCAGGTGCCCCAACCGAGAACGCCCTCCCCCGAGGAGCTGCCAGCTGACATTCTTTACCTTTACCTTTACCCAAAGGAGGCCCTCCCTATGGGAGCAGACCAGGCAGTGGGACGATAATGCTGGCAGCAGGTGTTCCCGTAAATATATATAAATAAAATATATCAACCCACTGCAATGCTGCAATGACCAGTTCCTTATTTGAGACATTTCCTTGAAATTGGATTATATTACACCACAGTGGTTGAACTTGAATGGAAACCCCACCCTCCATCAGGTGACTCAACAGATGAATGCAAACATTCCTGTTTTGCATTCTTTCACAAACTATGGCTGCCTGGAGAACAAGTGGATTATTTTTTGAAATCTCCTTGCCTCCTGAGAGTTCTTCAGGTACCAGGAAGCCAGCCTGAGTCTCAAACAAAACAAATCCAAGCTCTTCAATCCTTTCTCTCTATTGTAAATGATTAAAGTCCAAGAACTAATAATCTATGGGGATTACTTGGGGAAATTCCATTTGGCTGCTGGATTGATGGCAGATTCCTCCTCTCCTGCCCCATAACTCATTTCTGTTCTCTATTTATCTTTTTTTAATCATATAATTGTTTTTCTTTTTGTGTTTTTTAAATCACTGTTTATTTTATTGCTTTATTATCTTATTTCTGTTCACACTCTTTTCATTTTTTTCCTTTTTATTGTTGTAAGCTGTCAAGAATAGCCTTAATGGTAAGATAAGTGGCAAAGAAATTTAACAAATAAATAAGAAATAAATAAATAATTGGTTTTTATTGTCCAGTGCTAACTTGCATTAATTTTTCCTTCTTGGAGTTAGAAAATTAGCAGGATAAGTATGTCCTTGTTTATTTTTACCTTCAATACTCTCATTGCTTAAAAATATTTCCTAATATCAGATACTCAAAGCATTTTAGGAGTTGACCCATCACCTTTGGAAGACAGTAAGCCTCATTGATCTCACCCTACTTATTAGCTGAAGAAGCAATTGTGAGCCGGAAAAAATTCATGTTTTGCATATCACTGTTTGTTCCCAATGAGTGCAGATATCAAGCATCCTGGTGAATACCTGAAGTTGTCCTGAATTCAGATGGCTTTAGGTGGAAGTTTCTTCAAGCAACAAAGGATCCCAATTGGTCCAGCATTTCTACTTTCACAGTTGTGTTTACAAAGAATCCTTTATTGAACATGCCCATTGTAGGTAGTAAGGCCAGCATGTTGGATTGGACTCCCTTACTCACCTAGCGTAATTGATCTCATGGTCTAATTTTACAAAATAACTTTTGCACAATATCTGCACATACTTCTGGTAACAGCTGTCTATCCATCTTTTCACAGTTTGTTGCTTACACCTAAAAAAGAAAAGCAGGCACTACTGGGGAGGAATTTGATATTCTGTTTGTCTCTGCTTCCTTCAGTCCTAACAGACTCCAACCCACAATATGCCATCTGTCAACAAGTAGTTTCAATCCATCTGGGTTCAAATAATCTCTACTGTTGCACTGTTAAATCTCAGAAAGTCAATATCTGGGTAGTCCAAATATTTCTGAATTTAAAAAAAAAATCATTGGAATTAAAACACACTTGAACTTGATGAAACTGTTCTAAGTGGCTTTTTTAATACAGTCTGACAATTTATCACTTCTTTTCCTCTTTGAACTGAGAGGAGCAAAATCCATTTACAAAACTAAATAAATAAATAAATAAATAAATAAATAAACCCTTCCTAGTCTTCATTCAGAAGTTGAAACCCATGTAGATAAAAATTGCCAAGGTTGAAAAGCACTCTCTAATCTATTCTATAACTGTAGTCTAATTCTATAACTCTTAAAACACAAATGTTTAAATATTGGGATTTTTCAACCGCTACAGGTATTTACATTTTCCCCACTACATTATAGATTAAAACAAAAAAAGTTCTTTGACAACGAATTATCCTTCCCTTTGTATTGGCTCTTAAATGGAATGGCTGGAGGATTATGTCCACAATTAGATGAATTATTTCAAAGGGCAAGAAACAATTATACAGTATATGCTATGCAAAAATCTTGAAAAATACAGGGAGAAGAGAAATTGAATCCTTCATAATCTGAACTCCTTCTCTGCAGATTAAAAAGACCATTATTTTCAAAGATCGTGTTTCACTGGCTTACTTGTAGGAATTACATAATGGCTTTGCTGATATTATATTGTTCTTAGAAACAGTAAAAAAAAAATCTCAACCTAGTTTCTTGTTCAATCTTTTTTTAATTTTTTATTTATTTATATGCCGCCCTTCTCCGAAGACTCAGGGCAGCTTACAATATACTTATAGCAATTGTCTTCATCCTTTGTATAGACCTGCTTATTAGGGCTTTTGGCTTCAAGCTATTTAAATCATGACAGAAGTATCAAACCTGATTGATACTTCTAAAGTCTAACTTTAGCCATATGTGATTTTCTGTTAAATGTTTCTTGGTCTTGGTTACCAAGTTACATAGCTACATAGAAAATATTAGTGTTTAGGTAATCTGGGAATTTTCATTAGCTTTCATTAGCAACCAAATACAGGTAGTCCTTGACTTACAACAGTTCCTTTAGTGACCACTCAAAGTTACAATGGCACTGAAGAAAATGACTTATGACTAATTTGCACACTTACAACCATTTACACATCTTCATGGTCATGTGATCAAAATTCAGCTGCTTGGCAACTGAGTCATATTTATGATGGTTGCAGTGTCCTGAGGTCATGTGATCCCCTTTGCGACCGTCTGACAGGCAAAGTCAATAGGAAAGCCAGATTCACTTTAACAACCTTATTACTAACTTAATAACTGCAATGATTCACTTAACAATTGTGGCACAAAAGGTCATAAAAATGGGGCAAAACTCACTTAAATGGTCCTAAAATGGTCATAAAAGTGGGGCAAAACTCATTTAGCCAATGTCACACTTAGCAACAGAAATTTCTCCTGAATTGTGGTCATAAGTTGAGGACTATCTTCAGTTTTATTAAGAAAATTGTTACATGTTCAATAAAGGTACTCCTAGACTCACAACCATATCTGAGCCCAAAATTTTCTTTGCTAAGCAAGGCAGCTGTTAAATGACTTTTGCCCCATTTTACAACCTTTCTTGCCGTGGTTGTTAAGTGAACCTGGCTTCTCCGTTGACTTTGTCAGAAGATTGCAAATGGTGATCAGGCCACCCCAAGATATCGCAACTGTTATAAATACATACCAGTTGCCAAGCGTCCTAATTTTGATCACATGACAATGGGGATGCTACCATGGTTGCAAGTGTAAAAAAAAACAAGTCATAAGCCACTGTTTTCAGCGCCATTGTAACTTCGAACGGCCACTGAATGAATGGTTGTAAGTCAAGCACTATCTGTAGTGACCACATGTATTAGGTTCAGAAGTTGTATGACAGAATTTAGCATGCAATGAATGACCTTTATGTGATTTAAAATGTAGGGAATAATGTTAGAAAAATAGCTCTCAGAGGTTTTGTATATTTATCAACACTGATCATTTTTAATCAGCCAGCACAATATTTTCTGTTCTTGCCAGTTTGGACTAATGGTTACACTGGGACAAAACATTTTTTTATTACAAGCCACAGAGGCCTCAAAATTCAGATTTTTTAAAATTTTATTTAATTTTACTTACATATAAATATTTGATTTTTTTTCATGTAAGAAGATAACTGAACTTTTGTTTAGAACTGCAGGTTTATTTTTTGGGGGGCGGGAGTTGTGCCTTCAAATTAGTGTTGACTCTTAGTGACTGGTAGTTTGACTGTCCCTCCAGTTTTCTCAGTAACATTTGCAGAGGTGGTTTGATAAGGGCTCCTTCCTAGAGTTATCAGAGAGTGACTGGCCCAAGGTCATGCACCTGGGTTCATGGTTAAAGTGGGACTAGAACTCACGAGTTTCCCAGTTTCTTGACTGATGCTTTAACCATCACATCAAACTGCCTTTCAACAAAATAATATTGAAGGGAAGATTCTTTTTGATTCCCTCCCCTCCCCCATGTTCTTAAAACAGAAGAAAAAAAAATATGGACAAAATCTATCATTGTTTAATGAAATAGAAGATTAGGACTTGTGCACTCTTGCTGAGAATTAGGCAGTGAATAATTGCATGAGATAATTTAATTTTCTTATATTTATAAGGAAAATTTACAAGGTAAGATTATATGGGCATCTATTATTAATAATAGGGAAATGGAACAATGATAATCTATCAGATCAAGGTCCACGAAGAATGTATTAATATTGCACTAAATGATATAACTAGTAAAAAATCCCACCTTAAGTACACAGAGTATAATATTTAAAACTGAATTATCCCACTATTTAAGATAGCTGGACAGGAACATGTTACTTTCTAGGTTCCTGTCTCTTATCATTATTTATTCATTCAACTTCATTGCTTCTTTGAATTTTATTTATACAGCAAGAATCAAAATCTAATCCTATGAGATGCACCTTTTTGCACCGATTGATATGCATGATTTACAAAAACAGAAATCAAATACAAGGTTTCAGAAATCAATAATTCCACCTTTCACACATTTACACACACACTGACACATACACACATATATATACTATATACTATCCCTACAACTGTAATTTTAACTCTAAGAAGTCTATCAGTCATTTGATATTACACATAGCCTTTGACTTACGACCAAAGCACTGTCTTAATTTCAAATGATCACAGAATAGATGGTTATTAAGTGAGGACTCCCAGTATGGTGCCAAAATAAGTGAGATCGAAAATGTACAAACTGGGAAAACTATAGAATCACTATTTGGTTTATAGGGCAAGCAGAAATCTTATGAAAGCACCTTTAAAAAACTAATGTGGGGAAATCCACATGAGTTTTTTTAAAAGTGTTGGGACTTTCATTTCTAGAAATGAAATGTCCTACTTTGTGAAATTGGAATAATATTTACCCACAATTTAGGAACATATTACAGTTGGTTGAGCTTACACAACAGGCTAAGCTAATACCAGTTAGCTGATGGAAGATTATCATCTGCAACAATAACCCTGCGGTAATACCTGTATATACAGTATGGTATATACAACGTGTGTGTGTGTGTGTGTAAAAATGTATATTTACTGGAACGGATTCAATCTACTTGCCTGAAATGTACCTTGGGGATGGATAACTGTGTACAAGCCCCAGAAATAAGGGCAAGGTTGGCCATGCTCCCTATAAAAAGCCATTTAGTAATTAAAATACTAATTACTCTTTTAGTTTTTATCTTACCAACTATATGTTATTTTATTTTATCTGACCATAGCTACTCGTATTTTACCTCACTTCAGTGTATCTTATCTTATTTTGTTGCACTTTACTGTGGGTGATGGTCATATTTGATATGGTCAATTGACTAATCAGTAAAATATATTGTATCATATTGTAACTCCAGAAAAGTGCTATGGAATCTATGGAAATGTGCATAAAGGCAACCCATACCTGCATTGCTCTTTAATGCAATAGATGCTTTAAAGGACTGACAACAGATACAACAATCAGTTCCCTGCGGGCTCAAAAGTACCGTACCTTTTTTGGAATTAAATCCAAAACAACGAAGTCCTAATTACTTTACCTAGGATATCGTTAAAAATTCTTCATAAAAAAGTTATTCTTTACTCTACTTTTAAGCCTGAAGTGTCCAACCAGTTTGATATTGTTTGATAGGGCTAGAAAATCTCCAGCTCAAATCTCCACTCATCAGTCATACTGGATAAGCCTCCAAGCTGCATCTTGATAATCTCAGACTGAGTTTAATGGTTTTATTACCCTTTGGTTGATACTACATGTCTTAAGTACACACTCCCATCCACCAACACGATTCCCCATTCTGTGTTTTACCAGTGTTTCTACATTCCCAATAAGTTAGACATAGATTTCTGTACACACAGGCATACACACAGAATGTCTAATTTAGTCAAGACCAGACATGGATAAGTGATTGCCATTTCAACATTCCCCAGTAATAATTTGTAATTCTTCATAGATATGCTTTTCATTTAATCCTATCTATCCATTTTAGTCATTGTCTTCCCCTTCTCCTACCCCCAATAATGTCAATACAACATTGCCATATTATATTTTCTTTTCACCATCTGTTTGCATCAACTGCCCAAAGTTGATGCTTCCTAATCAGTACCTCATGGGAATATTCAATCATTATTTGGTCCAAGATCAATCAAGTGGCTCTACTTGCAATTATTCTTAGCAACAGACTCCAGATCTATGCTATAATTCAAAATCATCCGTCTTCTTTCTCCCAGTCTTTGTCAATATACAGCTTTCACAGCTGTACATTTACCACTGGAAAATCATTTCCTTTTGACAGTGTTTGTCACAGAAACATCCCTATCCTTCATGAACATATGTAAGTTTGCCACTGTTCTCTTCCACATCATAAAGAGTTTTTATGTAGCCACTTTGATCTTTTCCTCTTTGAATATTTAGAAATTTCCCCCTATTTCTGTTTCTACAATGAGGCTTACCTATTTTCATTGCTTCTCACCTTTTTTTCTATATATAAATATGCAGAATATATTCTTTATATTGATTTAATATCCTATTTTTCTTCCTTTCACTCTCTCTTTTTGACCTGATCCACAATGATAACCCTACTGGGAGCTCATACTCCTGTAAGTATAGTATAGCTCTCAGGGTTATTGCAGTTATTAAATCCACCCCCAAATTCAAGGTTGTAATCTCCAGGGAAGGTTGTCAATCTTACATTGGAAAAGAAGAAAAGAATTGGGAGTATGTGCAGTTTTGTAGTTTAAATTCATTCAAATTATGGTGCCTGCAGTGCATTGACTAGCATAATAAAATTAGACTTGGGCTTCCCTTGCTCTGATGTTAAACACCTCTATTTGGGAATATGCACAATGTCTTGAAGAAAAGGGTAAAGGGTGTAGAAAAAAATAAGAATCTGCAAGCTTGCACATGACCAGCTGTCGACTGACTATGAAGTGCTTTATTAGAAACCAGCTGATTACCAGGCTTTCCCTGGGTACAGTCGTCCTGGAGCCAGCTGCCTCCCTAAGGTTTCAAAAGGCCTCACCTCATCCCGGCCTAGGACTCCATATCATCTGCTGCTTCCTCCTCCTTCCCTACTGGGCCCTCACCTCAATTTCAAAAGGCCTCCATATTGGTGGCCTGTAATGCACCAGGCAAAGCCTGACTCTGCTCTCTGGCACCCCTTGTGGCCTCCTTAAGGAAAGAAGCCAGGCATGAGGGAAGTCCTGGGAGTCAGCAGGAGTTTTAGGGGGCAAAGACCCCCCGGACAGCATTCCTGCCCCCCCCCCACTGCTTTTCTCCAGAGGGTAAGCTTTCTGCATGGTAAGTTTGGTTAGAACATACATACACACACACACACACACACACAACGCCCACCAGTCCGCCCACTCGCCCATCCACCCACCTGCCACACTCTGCTTTATATATATAGATGAGATGAATAAAAATAATGTTGTGTTTTTCAGGATAAACCCAACATAGGGGTTTATCCCGATGAATAACAAAGGTTCACATCAAGCCTCTTCACTGCTGATCCAAATTCTGTCACTCTTTTTGTGGCACTGAAATCCTCCAGAAGCAATTCCACCACACAGTCCATCACAAACATATTTCATGAAATAGTTTAAAGGGAAAAAAATCCATGACAACCTTACTTATGCTGGCTTGAGCACCCATAATGGAAACCATTATGGCCTAATGTGAACGCTTTATTTAAATTCACTGAAAGCAGAGAAAAGGAAAATACAGGTAGTCCTTGACTTACGACCACAATTGACCCCAAAATTTCTGTTTCTAAGCAGCTGTTGTTAAGTTGTTTCTAAGGAAGACAGTTGTTAAGTGAAGTTTACCCCATTCATTCTATGACCTTTCTTGCCACAGTTGTTAAGTGACTCTGGCTTCTTCACTGACTTTGTAAGAAGGTTACAAAAGATGATCACATGACCCTGGGACATTGAAGCAGTCATAAATATGAATCAGTTGCCAAGCGTCTGAACTTTAATCACCTGGGGATGTTGCAACAGTCATAAATGTGAAAAATGGTCATAAGTCACTTTTTTTCAGTGCTGTTATAATGTTAAACAGTCACTAAATGAACTGCTGTATGTCATTATTTGGTCACCTGTAGTGACCAAAATAATGAAATAATTAATATTAATTTGGACCAGCTTAATTTCTGATACAATAAAGATTTTACAATAAAATCTGAAGATAATGTAATGAAATCTGTAGCAGATTTCTGCTTTAAATATGAATGTCTGCTAAACCTGAGTGTATATATAATGAGCCTCGGTGGTGCAGTGGTTAGAATGCAGTACTGCAGGCTACTTCTGCTGACTTCTGGTTGCCTGCAATTTGGCAGTTCAAATCTCACCAGGCTCAAGGTTGACTCAGCCTTCCATCCTTCTGAGGTAGGAAAAATGAGGACCCAGATTGTTGGGGGCAATATGCTAAGACTGTAAACCACTTAGAGAGGGCTATAAGTCTAAGTGCTATTGCTATATCATTTTTGGCAATTGACATTATTTGCATAATTAATATGACATAAATGCTGTCATTTATAGTACTGAATGGGCGCACACTGTTGTGTTTACAGAATTAATCCATTAAATCTGGGTCTGTTAAATCTACAATCTACCAAACTGGGACCCATTAAATGTAAAGTTTATATGTTCTCTGCATATAATTCAAACAAAGAGCACGTAGATGTTTTGACACTTCCTCATGGAGTAATTCAACTGCAAGGAACAAAAGGGAGCTACTGTTTCCAAAATTGCCAAGGAAATATATTTAACAGTTTACAACTGAATTAAAAAAAAAAAGCATTCTGAGAAATCTCAAATGATTGATTACTTTGATAAAAGGCAAAAAGCCCAGAAAGGTAAAGAGCAAAAGCAAATCAAAACTCTTGTTACTATTCATCTCAAGATGTGAACTTTTCAGCTCTAGATGCAATTGGAATAAAAAATGGATCTTCACTGAAGCTTGGATAGTTGTGCTTTTAAAGTTGTACGACGTTTCAGTAAAATCTCATTTACCATCTTCTGGCTCATAAGTGGAAGGCAGTGGTAGAAACGGCTACCACTGTCTTTGGTTTGCTTTGGCTTGCCACGAAGCCAAAGACACCAGCCTGAAGATGATGAGTGTGACCTCATCAAAATGTTGCCAAAGTACCCTCAACCTTACATAGCAATATATATATATATGTATGTATGTATGTATGTATGTATGTATGTATGTATGTATGGTATTATGCTTTGTTCAGGTATTTTCACATGTCTTCATAGTTGTGCTTTTAAAGTTATAGCGACGTTTCGGTAAAATCTCATTTACCATCTTCTGGCTCATATGTGGAAGGCAGTGGCAGCCGTTTCTGTTTTA
>JANHFR010004720.1:37663-53962 GCA_032468015.1 Mimophis mahfalensis | reverse complement strand
TGACTTTTTCCAAAGACTGTTGTTATGTCTAAATTACTACTCACTAAAGAATCCCCCCCCCCCCCAATTTCACAAGTTCTAATTGTGGCAGTCTAGAAGCTAATATAATATGGCTGTACTATGGCTATATGGCTTCTGAGACTGACAACCTGATGACCAGATAAACCTCCAGATGGCCTTAATGACTCTCTGAAAGAATGCAAATGACCAGCTGTCTGCAAGGACTATAAATTCTTCCATTTCCCACCATCCAGTCAAAGCTGAAGAAGTTTTTTGGATGAGAACAAAAACATCTTCAAAGAAAACAAACAAACAGAAAGTCCAGTTGACTCTTGGAAAAAGAACCTTTGGGACAACTATGATCTGGATGACCGAGAATCTCCATAGACATATTTTTCCAGTGTTTTCTGGTTGTTGTCTATCCTACAATTTTGTCTAGCTACTGAGACTATTCCCTGCTTTCTGTATGTGGTGCATTAAGTCATTATAGTAATTATCTCATTAGCAAAGTTGTGATTGTTGTTTAATGCCATGATCTCTAAGATGTTCAGTTGGTTAGGTTATATGCCAAGGAAAGGGGAAAAGAGAATATTAGTGCTCTATCAAGATAATCATGACAATATATTTTCCCCTTAAAAGAATCAAACAGTGCTGCCTCACATATTGTCAAGTATAGTTGGACAAATTGTAGTACTTAATGTGAACTGAAATGCTGCTGGATGAATTGATATTACGGAGTTTGTTTCCCTGAACTCTCATCTGATTCCACTTTTATGATCATTCTTGAGATTTCTTGAGATGTCCTTGTTTTAACCCACTGGTTCTCAACCTGGGGTCCATGGACCCTGGAGGGCTGTGGTATTGTCACAGGGGGTTTACAAAGGCTGTAAGAAATGTTATGATTTAAATCTTAAGTCTAGGGGATCTGTGGCTACGGTCCAGGGCCACAAAATGTATTTATAGATGGGCCATAGTGAAGAAAAGGTTGAAAACCACTGCCTTAACCATGTCAATGGCCAGTCAAACGTAACATAATTCCTAAACCAAAAAAATTGTATTGGCAGAAGTAGCCCTGTATTTTCCTATAGCAGCTTTATCCACTCCAACATAAAAAATCCCTGATGAATATCATTAAGAAGAAATTCTCTCTCTCCACCCATATCACAAAATGCCAAAAGCCATGCAGGTAAAAAAATAATAATCCACATTTGGATGGAAATGAGATTGAAGAAAGATATTTAATCCATAAAGTTATTGCTATAAATATCGGTCATCGATATTTATACTTGTGCCTTGTCAGAAAAAAAAAGGACTCAGTAGCTGGAAATACAGTTTTGATAAAACATACGCTGTTACAAACATGATCTTCGTAAGAGGAGTTTATACAATTTATACCAAGTCTTAACAAAAGATAGCTGCTTTGATTTGCATTTTTCAACTTAATTTGCACTGTGTTTAAAGGAGATCCAAAATCCAGGCTATGCTTTGTGATGTAAATGCATGTGCAAATGGCATATATTACCAAACAACTCGGCACTCTGTAGGCTTAAATATGATAGGCAATAACAGGTGGCTGGTGTGCCAATTAACCTTGGAAAGATGATCCACTAAGGAACTATTAATTTACATCTGATGATTGCAAGATAAAGTAAGAGTTAATTAAAGAAAATCCAGAGAGACACTTGAACGTTCAGGTAAAAAGAAGACAGAAGACTGATACAAAAGCAAAGTTGTGCTGAGATGTCATCATTTTTTATATGCCGCCCTTTTCCGGAGACTCAGGGCGGCTTACAACACATTTATAGCACACCCCCAAAATGCAATATGAGTGCTCCCCGCACATGTGCCCCGCCCCTTCACATGTGGATCCTATGTGTGCACCCTATCTCCTGCACATGCGTGGCAGAGACCCAAAAACCAGCTGGCCAGCAGGACGCACGTGTGCACGCACAATGGAACTGAGCTGGTGTGATGGCTGGTGTGCCTGTAGAAAAGGTTCTGCATACCACCTGTGGCACACGTGCCATAGGTTTGCCATCACAGTGTTAGGGCTATGTATCACTTCAGATCTGATTACCCAAATATGCTTAGACTATTTGGGTACACTTTAAGCACCTTAAGGAGCTGCATCTTTTCATAGAATTGTTGCTGCCATGGGGCAGATGTGATATTTGTGCACAGGTACTTTTTAAAATGTTTTAGGGAGTCTGAAGTCAAAGTATGACATTTTGTGGTGATACTTCCTGGTTTCAAGCAGAAATCCTAGCAATTCCTTATGTTTTATTGTTTCAGCAATATTTTGGGGGGGGGGGAGAGAAAGAGAATCCTGTTCACATTGCAAGTAGTTAATGGCTTGTAACTTTATGCCATTGATTATTTTTTCTTATATATGCATTAGGAATGACATTTTTATGGAAAAATGGGCTTTCAAGAAAAAAGTTTGTGTGTTTAAGGATGGCAGTATGATATCACATATAATACTATTGATCTGTGTTTCTATTCTAAAAGGATTAGCATTTAACTAGACAACCCATGAGTCACAGGGTCATTCTTCTATCCACATATAATATAGGCTTTCCACATATAATATCAGCAGCAGAATTTCAAATTTTGGGCTTGGTTCCAGAGCAGCCAATTGCTGTTCACCCATTCGGCTTGTGCCAGCTGATTGGGTGCAGGGTCCAGTGGGAAGCAGGAAAGAGGGTGGGAATGTATCCTTGTCATCTTTCCATGTGCCATGCAACCTCCAGGTTTCTGGGATGTGTAGTTGGAAGATGTGGTTGCACTAAATTCTATGGGAGTCTTGGATGCTGAATTTTGAATGGATCACATCTACTAAAAATGTCTCAGGAGCTATTAGGTTCAGTTTCCACTGACACGGTGGGACTATGGTAAAGAAATTTAGAAATCAGACTGCACATTTATTTATTTACCAAATTTTGAAATCACCTATTGCCCTCACAGTGTAAAAATAAAATATTAAAGCATAAAAACACTATATAAAATTTTAAAGGCAATGATGAATTAAAAATCAGTATTAAGTTAGTTGAAAGGCAGGGGAAGAGTTTTCAAGGTGCTTACCAGCCCTTTGTCCTCTGTGAGTCCCAAGCAAGGCCTCACAGCCAGGTTTTTACACTTACCAAAAGGCCAGGAGAGTGGGGACCCACCTCATGTGGGGTGGGGAGTTTCACAGGTGGGGGCAATGGCAGGGAAGATTCTTTTCCTGGACCATGCCAGTCAGAATTCTTTAGCTTGGCTCCCCCCACCCTGCCTGACCAGGTGGGATGGGCTGATGAAGTGGGATGAAGACTGTTCCACAGATAACCTGCTACCCTACAGCATGTAATGATTAGTTAGTGACAGATGAATTACAGAGAAAATGCCACTGTGAAAGAATTGAATAGTCTTTAGTTGAAGGTTTGAAGTAACTGGCTGGGTTGATGAAGTTCTGTTCTGATTACTTTACTCGTACAATAGTGGTTTATAATAAGTCCATGTTAATTTCGTATGTATAACATACAGATGCAGATGATTCTTGATTATTAAGATGGTAGTTTGATTCTCATACAATTGTGACTAGCAATCATTGTTGATGGCTTTTGTATACAGTTTCTTAAATAATTAAAGGAGCAATCCTAGACTGAGTTCCAAATTATAATGCATAAAACTGAATTATGAGGACTAAGGTGTTTTGGTGCCATGTGGATGCTGCATTGAAAGAGTACATCAGAGGAAAAAGAGATTCATAGTCATGTTAAATTGAATGGGGCCTGCTTCTAAATGAACTTGTGTAATATTGTATGGTGAACAATTATTTGTCTGTCTTTCAAACCATTATCGTAATTTGAAGGTGCTTCTGACATGAATAAATAAACATCAGAAGTATAGGCATTGTAGAAAAATATTTCCAACTTGTAGAATTCTAGGATATTCTAGATAAAGCTGCATTCTATAAGACATCAAAAACAATTATGGTGTATAAAATCCTTTTCTTGTTCTAAAACATGGAATTTGTTTGTTTTGCAGGAATACCTTTTCTGTGCTATATTTTATGTGTACCATTTGGCTTTTATGTACACCTTGTTGGATCCAATCTGCTCAGGCATAGTTACTCAGCAACCAGAAGTGTATGGTTGTTTCTGATAAATAATCAAGAGCATGGTATGAAAATACAGAAGCAGAAGTCATCACGTCTGTTTATTCAAGATCCATAAATGTAATTTGGGAAGTTGGATGAAGTTAAGATTGTCAAGATATTTTTATAATAAGGTATCTTCATTCCTTATCCATTTCAAGCTATTTACATTGCATTTCTTAAGCAGAAAGTAGAAATTGAAACAAAGCACTTTGTTCAGCAAAGTAATTCTTGCCCTAGGTCCTATAAGTTATATAGTCATAGGTACATTTATTCTAATGACAAATGAAGATTGATAGTTCACACAATTATAAGTTGTGAGCCTAGAGGCTACTCAAAGCCTATTTTAAATAAGTGAGGAAAGTGACTTGATGAAAGGGTATCCACATTCATTTCCATTCCATTCTGGATTAGAGAAATGCTATTGGCATTAATGAATATAGAATATTTCCCTGCCATACAAAAGAGTGACCATTCATTTCTACATGTATTATGCTTATTGAGAAAACTTTATCTTCATCTTGAAAGGTATTGTGAATCAAGAAAGTTTTCCAAAAACAAAAAGGAAACATATACTAACCTCATTTTCACTATCTTTTTTTCACTTCTATTCCTTCAAAAACCTTTATCAGTCACCAATTTCAATCCAAGTTAGAATGGCTGCAAAAAGGATCCTAGCATTAGTAGAGTTGAGCCATAGCATTTTACCTCTAGAAGTAAGCTAGGACCAGTAATCTAATATCAGCAAAGCGATGCAGAAAATCCCAAGCCTTTGTTGCCATCTGGTGAGTGCCTTGATCTTGTAGCCTAGATGCATTAGATCTAGGTAATTTTTATCCTTTCCTGGTTAGTTTAACTAAACAATATTGCCAGCCAGAAACAATCTGAAGGAGAAAAAACTCTTGAATATTTGCAGGTGTCAACATAAGACAAGTCTAAGAATAATTATTGTAATTTGACTCCTTGTCCTGGTACTTCTTCTGCGTGTGGGACAAAGAATTTATTTATTATTTATTAATTTAATTTATACCCCGGCCTTCTCCCGAAGGACTCAGGGCGGCTTTAGGTCATTTAATGATTCTGCAAATGTAGTCAGGTTTTATATAGAGGGCAGCATTTTGTAAAATAGAATATATGGCCACATAAGCCTAGCAGTACCCGTTCAACTTTGCTTGAAGTCATTTTATTGATAAACACAAAAAGATGGCAAAGTAATGGCTGAAATTTATACATATTCACAATTTATGGATGAAAAGATGAAAGTTGGTTATGCTTTCAATCTTATGCTTTTCAGTCGCCTTTTGAATGAATATGACTGTTCAGCTATGTAAAAGTTGAAGCAAGCCAACAGTATACAAATGCTAAGAATTGTAATTCAGCAATATTTGGAGAGCTGAAGGTTCCCCCAATTGGCTCTAAATTCTGGATAT
The DNA here is from genome assembly GCA_032468015.1 of Mimophis mahfalensis. NCBI lineage: Eukaryota > Metazoa > Chordata > Lepidosauria > Squamata > Mimophis > Mimophis mahfalensis. Next base: position 48,397 of record JANHFR010004720.1, on the reverse strand, counting down.
AGCCTTTCTCCTTAGACAAGTAATCTTAGCCTTGCAGATGGTATATGCTTCCTCTCTCTTGGAACATGTTTGTTCATTATTTTGCAGTGAACAATTTAACAGGGTATAGTCAGATTGTCTTTGAAAGCAGTGAACTAGAGAATAATAAAGACTTCTTCCATGCTGCTGGAGCTTTAAGTAATATTATCAGGTTGAATTAACCTGCATAATACAGTGGTAACTACCTACTGTAATCAGAAAGAAAGCCAAGTATGCAACTGCTGAATGGACAAGCCTGGAATGTCAGGAAGAACTGCACAGAACAATTGGCTATGTGTCATGTTGTATTCTTGCACCAATGACAAAAGTATATATTATTGTTTTAAAAAACACAAGGCATGTCTTTCAGTTGCCATGGCACGTAGCAATTAGGAGATGGGGGCTTTGCAACATTTGCTGCTCTCCTCAAAGCCTAGACTCTAATTCCAATTGACACTGCCTAAATTAATTGTACTGTATCACAATGGAGCTTTAGAAGCCTTTTAAATGTTGCCTTTTATATCTTCTAAAGTGTACAGAACACCATTAAAAAAAAACATTCTCACAGTGAGCCACAATTGTTCTGCTCTTCTTTTTTCATGTGATTCTCCAGTGCTAGGAAATCAAGGAGGTTAACTTAATAGAGTGTAGGGGTGTAGTAAATAAAACTTGCTAAAAGACATGCAATGTATGCATTCACGTGCCACCATAACTCCTAGCAATTTGGGCTCCTTCCAATACACTGAATTTAGATTTCAGAAGCACTCTGAAGCAGGGTACATTTGAAGCGTGTTTTCATGTTGTTAGTGGTGTGATTCCATATGTATCATTTCATGGTTAATTGTGGCTATCTACTTTATGCATATGTAGCAAAAGAAGATCATTGCAGGCTGGCTAATATCAGTAAAATGGTTATTTTTTCTTTGAAATGTTTGTTTGGAAGAATTGCTGGAATACTTAGATCAGAAGGTCTCATAATGTTTAGGTCTCACTAAAGACTCTCAAAATGCTAACAGCTAGCACTTATTTCAAAACATATGGCCACTTATATAATCTAGGTGGTTTGCAATAATAACAAAACAAAATAAATAAAATTGTCCAAACTTCTAAACATCAGTACAAACCCCAGCCACATTGCTGTGATATCTCATAAGCTTTACATGCTGGGAAAAGTACCAGGTCTGGAAGACTAACAAGGATGAATTGTTCGTTGCTGAAAGAAACAAGCTTTTATCATGGAAATATTTAGTTTAACAGCTTTTTTGTTTCTTTCCAAACTCTGTCACACTTCCAGGCCATTTATTTCCAAATCCCTTCTCCTCTTCTGACTGGAAGTATATAGACACGAAAGTTTAAAGATACATCTAGGGCAATGAAGTAAGATTCAATGGTGGGTCTTAAATCCATAATTGTAGTTTACAAGAGAAGAGTTGATCTCTCTATGACCTTGGCGTGCAGAAGCTTCTTCATAGTAGATTTGATAAAATCTTCTATTACTTAACAATCCTATGACATGAACTTATACAGTTTAGGTCTTTCGATCACCATTATGATTTCAAACCTTAATATGTATGGTTTACAGTTACATATTGAGATCCATATCTGCCTTAAATCTTCCTACTATGTTTAATGCAAATGTGCTAATTTGGTAAAAGATTTATCTTCTTTAGCTCAAATAAAAGTTGCGCACTTACTGTGTGAAAAAATAACCCAGAAACTTCTGAAAAGTATCTTAGATTGTATGTTCTTTTAATGGATTTATTTTGATTAATGCCCATTATAACACTACAAAATAGTAATCAGACCTTAATTATCGGTTGGGCTGGAGAAAAATCTTTAGTATGCCAGAACAGTAATCCTTTTTTACATTAAAAAATATTTATGAGTAGGCCCAATTTTTCAGGGTAGTTAGTATCAAGCAGGATGAAAAGCTTGGAAAACAGAGCTATAAATCTTTAAAGATCTTAGGCTTGCACAGATATTATGCTCTGCTACGCTGGCAGGCTGTGAAATATTATCTGATGATGTACCACAGGAGGGTATGTGAGCTTGATATTTCACTAAGCCTAGGAAAAACTGAATACTGGGTTAGAAACGGGAACAAAAATTGAAGGCCTGTGAATTGACAGGTTGACTTCTTGGGTTAGACATCCATTTGACTTACGGAAAGCCTGCTTTCTTTGACTGAATCTGTTATATTGTCTGATGTTGAAAGTTTGCTTAGGAATTTAGGCTATAGCACACTATGAAATGTTAAATATTAACAAGGAAATATTTGAAATGTTAAATATTTATTAAATTTCTATGCTGCCCATCTCACAATTACAGTGACAAATATTAATGAAAGGAAGCAATTAGGATAGCTTTCATGGCACTAATGTGCCATTATTTTCACAGCTACTGCTTTCACAAGTAAAAAATGCCACTTGACAAACATTACTGAATATATTATTGTTTCTCTTGTATATACAACATTCCATGAAGCTATAAAGTTTCAGCCTTTGCTTCCGTGAATCTGAGCCTTCTATTCTTCATTGTCACAAAGTTTTTGTGGGACAACAGTGGTAAACGGGGAGGAAGGGTCACAGAGTCGAAGGAAAGAAGAGTACGTGAAGATATCCAGGTGTACAAACATCTAAGACAGCGAAGGAAAAGAATGTGGAAAAGTGAGAGAGGAACAATCATTAAAAGGACTACAGGAGGAAAGCACTGGTAGACCTAATGGTCATCCAATGAAACTTGTCTATTTTGCATAGATGGGAAGGATGGGAAGTAGGACAACGGGCAAGGGCACCTGCAGTGGTCATAATCTGTACTAACCCGGCCCTATTTCCAATCCAATTGAAATTTGTTCCAGAATAATTTAAATCAGTTTCAGAAGCAGCCAAGTGTCCCACAAGAGACAAGCAACTTAAGCGGCCATGCAGTATTTCTCTTAATCTCTAGAGCAGTGATGGTGAAACTTTTTCAGCTCCCATGCCAAAAATGAATGTGCGCGCTGCTGCGTGGAGTCTCACGTGCCTCGCCCCCACATATGCACATGCAATCACCCATGCACATGCGACCACCCCCCTCACCCCCCAGCATGCGTGTGCAAACACCAAACTTAACTCAGCTCATTGACAGGGCGTATTTCCGGCTCAGGGGATAGCATGTGCACACGCGAGGGGAGAGGGGATAGTGCGAGCTATCCCTTCCCCCCCCCCAGCGTGTGTGCATGCTATCACAAGCCGGAAAAATGCTGAACTGCTCAGTGGTTTTTTGGCATTTTTCCGGTTTGGGATAGCATGTACACACGTGGCATTTTTCCGGTTTGGGATAGCGTGTACACACAGAGGGGATAGCACATGCGCACGCTATCCCAAGCCAGAAATACATTCTGTCAATGAGCTAAGTTCAGTGTTTGTGTGTGCATGCTGGGGGGGGAATAGCGCAGGCATGGGGGGTCACCCACATGGGGGCAGGGAGTGGGGGGGGGGTCACAAGAGCTTGCATGCCAGGCGACATAACTCCGTGTGCTACTTTGGGCATCCATGCCATAGGTTCGCCATCACAGCTCTAGAGTAAGCTTTATTTTGGTGACGTATCAGTTTCCTAAGTAAACCAGATAGGAAACACAACAAGATGAGCTAATTCTACTTTATTGTAGAGCTACATTAGCATTATCTTCCAAATCTGAAATTACAAATCTCCTGCCATGCTTTTACCATCTGATAGGTTAGGGTGGATCCTTTCTAAATTTCTTTCTTTCCCTGTTACATTATTCAGCTGCAGGTTCCTCCCCCTTTTATCTGATAGTTTCCTAGGCAGCATCTCTTCCCTTTATTTCCCCAGGTCATTCCCACATACTATTCCAGGAAGATAAACAGGAAGAATTTTGATCTACATGCAGTACAGACACAGATTCTCTCATTCTCAACAGCTACTGTCTGACTCAAATAAGGTCAGAGATAGCAAAATGCCAAGAAATGAGAAGGTAAAAAAGTAGATTAGCTGTTGTAAACAGTTGACGATGTTTGGCAATCAGATTTTAATAAAAGGGGATCCAAATAAGATTAGTCCTTGCAGAACATCATGGGTTCTTTTAGAATGAGAATGCTCCCAGGTTCAGATATTAGATGAAAAGATTTCAGGTTATAGGTGGCTATGAAGTGAGTGATTACAGCCATCACCATACACAGGACAAGAGATGCTAGGCATATGGGGATAGATTAAAAAGAGGCAGAATAACCCAGGATACATAGGGCAGAACAGTGTTAAACAGCTCATTTTATCAATTAGTATTATTGTAATGATTAATGAATTCCCTCTGAAGAGCAATAAAGAGAAAATCTAGGCTCCCCTAGCTACTTAAACAATCTGCAGACAATGTAGAATAGTTGGAAATAATACAGAATTACATTAAGTCCTATGAAAGGTCTCATTGTATTTTAATTTTGTGATGGTTTATTAATAGATGTAAGTAAATATTTGATGCTACTACAGTCAAAGTGCAGGGTAGGTAGATTATTGCACTGATTAATTGGTAATTGGTTTGTGCTTCTGCTATTATGCAAAGCTAAGCTTGCTGTACAGGTGGTTCTTGGCTTGTGATCACAAGCGGGACCAGAATGTCAGTTAAGCCATGCAGTCATTAAGTGAACTGTGCCTGAATCAGCCTTTCCCCGTTGACTTTGCCTGCTGGGAAGGTTTGAAGCCTTCTGGGAAGGTTGCAAGGGCCAATCACATGACCCTGGGATGCCGCAACTTATTTATTTATTAATCGAATTTATATGCCACCCAACTGTCACAAATACATGCTGGTTGTCATCCATCTTAATCAAAAGACTACAGGGATGAGTTCAAGGATTATAAATGTGAGGACCAGTTGTAGGTCGCTTTTTTCAGCATGGTTTTAACTTTGAATCGTAAGTCAAGGATTACTTCAGAAAGATTAGACCACCAATAAAGCAGTGTGTAAGTCCTATGTTTCTGAAAGCACAGCATTAGTACTTGGATTACACAAACCACTGGACATAGATAATTGCTTAAAAATGCAAAACTGGTTCCTTCTGGATAAGGTGCAAAAAAGTTGAATTAGAACTGAGTAAAAATTGCCTTGTTTTCCAGTTATTTTGAAATGGCACCTTTCATTTGAAATCAAATTTTGACATAGCACATTTGGAATATAAAAAATAACACAGGAGTAATTTATGGGAGTCCACAACTTTTTCACATAATAATATGAAAAAGATTTGTGGTGTATACCTAAATTACAGCAGTGAAGAACCTACAAATGCCAGTGATCTATGTATGGATCACTTTCCCACTTGCAGGTTATTATATTATGTATGCATAAATCAGGATGTGTTGTATTTTGAATGGGTTCTATGCCAGGGCTGTCAAACTTGCGGCGTCATGTTAACATCACTTGACATATCACAACTCCCCCCGCTCTTTGCTAAACCGGGGGGTGGGTGGGTATGGCCAGTGTGTGAAGCCTCCGTGCTGTGGGCCGCGAATTTGACACCCCTGATCTATACTGTATATCAGCAGAATCAATACTGTACATTGTTTCTCCTTGTAGCATTCACCCATCTGCTGTATTCTTGAGCTGAAAGTTGTGAATTCTGTTTCCAGTGCAGCCTTATTCTATACATTGGCAACTTTAATTCTTTAACATACTGAAAGTGGTCAAGTGGATTGCAAGGAAGTATAATCACCATAATAGAAGAAATATTTTCCCCAATGTTAGGCCATCACTCACCATGCAAGTAGTATCAGACTAAAAACAACTCAAGGGGTGTGTGTGTGTGTGTGTGTGTGTGCTTTGAATAAATGTTGACTCCTGGCTACTGCCAGGACAAGTTCCTGTAGTTTTCTTGGCAGTTTTTCAGAACTGCCAAGTGCTTCAGAACTGCTTCTTGAGATAGAAAAACCGGCCCAAAGTCACCCTGTTTGCTTTGGTAAGATTATGCAGCATTAGAACTCATGTCCTCTCCGTTTCTAGACTGATGCCTTAATCTCTACACTAAACTAGCTCTCCAGCAATGTAAACGTTTTCATTAATAGGCAGGAAACAGAGGAGGAAGTAATTGCAGTCTGGTATAAAAAAGACTTCTCTCTAGTCTTCTTAATGGGTTCATTGTATAGATATCGTGGTTTTGCATGAGAAAGGCAAAAGGCAAGGACAAAGACACAGGTCATAAACCCCTCTGAATATTAAAAAAAAGGAACAATTGCCTTTCATATTATATCCCATGCATACGGAAATACACACCATGGCGCTCCGTCAATTTATTCTCAAACCAACACTGTAAAGTGGGCTTTAGTGACTCAGCCCAATGGTTAAAGAGGGATCTGAACATGAGTTTCCACTGTTGTAATGTAATACAGTACTCTATATGCTTCCCTATATTACAAGTATTTGTATATAATCCTCCCACATTAAAGCTGCTCTCTTTGCATTTGTGGGTGGACCAGTTCTTCTAACAAAAGGTGTCAAAACAGGCAAGTTTATGCTGAACTTTCCCAGGAAAAGCATTTTATTTATTTAGAGCTTTGCAAGAGAGCTGCTATCAGGTAATCATTTTAACCACATTTTAGTGTTTTAGTAGTAATGATTATTTTCATTAGGTTGGTATTTTGTGGTTTAATATAAAACCATTGTAATATAACAGTAGTTGAGAGTAGAAACATGCAGAAACTAAATAGTACATTTCCCTGGCCTTTCTGTATCTGAGAGGCATACAAAAGCTGAGCATTATAGAGGCAGAGCTTAATGTATGGCTGCCATTTTGGTGGCAGTTCTGTACTGATTATAACACTGAAGAGCATGATCTCTACATCCTGGGCAGCAGTTCCTCTTTCTTATAGCACATATTTTTCTGATACGTGCAGAAGAGCAATTTCTGATATAAGAGTGACGCAGCTACCTAGCAGTAGCAAACATCATAGCTGCTATTCAGAGAACTTTCAGTTCTCCATAATTAGCAGTGAGATTATATTCAGTTTGATTTAACCCTAGATTACCTTTGGCAGGACTTGCAGTTGGAGTTCTGAAACAACAGAATTATTGTGTGCGTAAATCATAAAAACAAGTGAGCATCCTGAAGTACGACTATATCAAAATAAAATAGGAAATTTTACTTGGCAGCACTCATTCTTATTTCTGGCCAGGAGACAGGAAAATCAAAAGGGAAAAGTGCTGGGCTGGACATGTGATTCCACATAGCTATTGATGTGGTTCTCATCTTCCTGAGATCTTCTGAATATCAACTAATAATGCCCACAATCTTCCTACTGTTTTACCATATTTGTGTTGGTGTTTCTGACACTATTGAGATCTAACTAAAAAATGAACCGTCAAGAATCACATCTAGCTAATCAATGTTGTCATGAAGTAGTAAAGATAGAAAGAAAGCCAACTCATGGACAATAATAAGAAGAAAATAATGTTCTAAATTTTTATTGTTCTAAGACGCTTTTTCAGATGCTTTTTCAGATGCTTTTTCAGATGCTTTTTCAGATACAACTGGACTTTCTTGTTTTTTTTCTTTGAAGATGTTTTGCTTCTCATCCAAGAAGCTTCTTTAGCTCTGACAGGATAGTAGAAAATGGAAGGATGTGAAGGAATGAAAAATGACTGTCATTCTCAATGTGGGATTCTGCAAATAGTCCTAAAAGCGAGCCACTTGCCAAGTGCCCAAAATGCAACCATGTGTTTGTGCACCATCACATGATTGCATTTTGGGCACTTGGCCACTGACTCACATTTACAACCAGTTGCAGTATCCCATGGGCAGGTGATTACATTTTGTAATGTTTTCTGTTATTCTCTAGCAAAAACACTTTTTTGATAGCTAGATTCAGATTTAATGTACAACCATGTGATTCGCTTAATGAATATTATAAAAATCAAGTCAGGTCATGTGATGACTCAACTAATGACTGCAATGAACTATGACCAAAATTTCTGGTTCAATTGTGATTGTAAATTGAGCACTACCTGTCCTGTCTTAAACCAGTCTATTTTCTCCTCATACAATAAGTTCTGCATTTCTTTGCTGTACATGTAAAATAAAGTTACTAACTGAACATTAACACATGCCTGAGGTAGTTCTTCCATGATGCTTTTTTTCTTCTTGAGCTAACAACGCTGCATTGTTTGTAAGTTTTAAGTGTGAGTTGAACTAATTCATCTTTATTTGTTACTCAAAACCAGGCATCTTCCACATACCCAAACTAAAATTGCATAAATGTGCTGTTTACATGCTACTTTACATAATTTGTTCTGGTGTTGCAAGTATATTTATGCATGATTCAGAAAGTAATATATTGTTCACAAACTTACATTTATCAGGATCCTGCATAATTTTTTTTTTGATACAAACAGCATGTGGCAGGTGCATACAGTTTTAAACTCTTGTGGATCAAGAGTCCCACAAAGGGAATTTTTATTTGTGTCAAGTGATTATGCTTAAAAGCATGGATCTGGCAATTAATGCTGTAGATTACATTTAAGATGATTTATTTTTATAGCTGCAGCATTATAAGGTATGATTGTATCTTAAAACATAGCAAAACTAGTCATTATTCTAAAAAGATTCTAGTCCTTTTAACAATGTTTCAGATGCATAAAGGCTAGCTGAAAGAACTGGATTAAAGAAAGCACAGACCATCTGGCAGAAAAAAATGTTCCAAATTTTAATTTAACCATCTGGGAACTTTTTTCTCAGAGCATTTAGAAACCCAATAATCCACTAATTTTGGCTAAAGTGTTTCTGCAAAAATTCCTCCCGTTTCACCAGAATTCATTGAAAGGTACAACCCCTCATCCTGTTTTGCACTTTGTTGGTTTCAGAATTTATAAACATAACTTTATTGATATGGGAAGCAAAAAAATTAAACATGATCGGGAAGGTTCTAGAATGCATTGCCTTGGTGGTTATATAGACGGACACATAAATTGTGCAAAACTCTCAATGCTTATTTTTCTGAATTCTATAGTCTCAAATTTGAACTTATTACTTATCAATTTTTGTACTTTTCCACATTTGCTGTGCATAACTGGCTAGTGAGATAAAATTCTTGGACAAAGCATTACATCCTTCTCAGTATCATAATAACAGCCCAATCTTTGATGGCCATATAGTTTTCAACAGACAGTTCTGAAATCTCAAGATAAATGGTCCTTTGGTGGCTTCTAGCACTGAATAAATTCTATAGCTATGAATCATTATCAGAGAATCAGCCATGTGAAAATGAGAAAAAAGAATAATAAATAATTGCAGACTTGAGTGCAGGAAGAAAAAAAATCAGGTGTCGTGCTTTTTTTTATTAAAAGCAGCTGCTTCAGGGCCCTCCTATAATTTGCATTATTCTACATCTGCCTAATTATAATTTGGTAAAAGCTGAATTTTTGGTAGTAGAGCTAAGCAATTCAATTGACTTGAGCTTTCTGAAATGATCCATGTAAAAATGGTTTTGTCTGGTCATTGTGACTATGAATAAGTATGAGCTGCTGCGAAGCATGTTCTGTATCTACCTGAAAACTTACCTCTTTTGGAATATTGTAATTTTCAAGTAACTGATCTCTTGAGTTGAAAGCACTTCTCTCCAATGTAATCAATCAATACAAACAAGCTGAGCAATGTGCACCATTTAATCTAATCTTTATATTAAGGCCCATTTCATGACCTCGTTTAAAACAAACGGAACATCAACAATTAGCATTGCTTTCCTTTTAAACATTAAAAAGGAGAATGCCAAACACCACCTTCCCAGGCTGGACTGGACTTTCTACTCTTTGTTTCAGGGAAAGGAGAGGTACTGTGAAATACATCCCATGCAAGATCAGGATTGCTGAAGGGAAAGTTTGAGCCTTATTCTTTGGCCTTTTTAAAAATAAAATTCATTAAGGAAAATATTCAGCCTAGTCTTAGATATAGTCATCTCAGCAGATCTCTTCTTAGATATAGCCACATCAGCAGATCTCAGGGGTGTGTTTTGATAGCAATAAAACTCTTTCCTAAACAGAATCTAACTCTACAGTTTGACCTCCATCAGAAGGCAATCTATTTATCCACTAAAGAATCTCCTTGATTAATACACCTATTAATTCTGGTGTATCTCCAACACAGGATGACGTTCTCTGGAGGCTCCACTGGCTTTTAGCACATTTCATTTGTCTAGGATAACTATGTATTTTTCCCTTCTCATTCCCGGTGCTGATTGTTACTGTGTCCCATCTTGAAAGGGAAGATGTTATTTTGAATGTGTCATGTAGTCAATAATTAACTAAGGTGTCTATTTGTAAGAAGAAGCAATTCAATCAATCACTCCCAAGGAAAGATGTTATAGATCTTCATACTCTTATACACTCGAAACATTTTTTTGTAGACAGAATTTGAAAGGCTACGCAGAGGTTTTATTTTTCCCCATAAGTTTACCTCAGGACAAAGAATTGAGATATATACAGCAAGCATAACATTCACTCAATGAATCAATGCTTTGCTTCACTGAATGTGATGAAGAAAGATAGCATATTTTGGAAAGTAGCACTATAAAAGTCTGTATTTCTGTCCCTTCGTAGATTGATTTTTAAGACAACCTAATATGACATATTGTCTATATAACCAAAATAAAGCTGAACTCGTAAAATAGGTGTGTTTTATTTGTAAACCATGTTTTCCTTTAAAAAAAAAGCAAGGAAAATGCAGGAAACATTAACTGGCT
>JANHFR010004720.1:10981-26220 GCA_032468015.1 Mimophis mahfalensis | reverse complement strand
TGCCCCATTTCCAAACTGCTTTGGATGCCAGTAATTTATGGAGGGGCTCGGCTGCGGTGGCTTTGTCCTTAAGGAAGGCTGCATAGAAATTCAGCAGTCCAAGAAATGCCTGCAGTTCTTGTTTAGACTTTGGGGTCGGGGCATCCTTGATCACCTGACCTTGCTTTCAGTTGGGTGGATTCCCTTTTGGTCGATGCGGTAACCCAGAAATTCCATGGAGGGAACCCCCAGTAAGCATTTTTCCTTTCTTACTTTGAGGCCGGCTGTCCTAAACTTGGTCAGGACAGCGGCTAGTCTCTCCTTTAGTTGTTTGGGGTCATCGGCGATGATGAGTACATCGTCAAAATATGGCACAACCCCAGGGAGGCCATGGAGGAGCCTCTGAAACAGCCCGGGTGTGATGCTGAACCCAAATTGGAGGCAGGTGCATTTAAAGTACCCCCGGTGGGTTACTATTGTTTGTGCTTCAGCAGTAGCTTTGTCTACTGGTAGCTGCTGGTAAGCCTGGGCCAGGTCTAATTTGGCGAAAAATTTTCCTGGCCCCAGGGAGTGTAGTAGATGGTAGATAACAGGAACTGGATAGGCGCTCGGCTGTAAGGGCCTTATTGATTGTGCATCTCTCTGAGTTTCCCCTTTCGGTCGCGCACACGTCCTCACCTGATGCCTCACCCTCATTGGGAATGGCCTCCTCGTAGTGCACGGAGGCTGCCTTTGTCATTCCTGGGGTCGTCTTGGGTCTTTGTAGCGCAGTCGCTGCAGATGAGGACGATTCATGCGCCCGTGCTTCATCCAGGACTATTGATAGGGTCAGTTCTTGGTGGCCTAGGAGGTGCCTTCTGAGTTGCATGTCAGTGACCCCTCGGATTACTTGCTCGATGAGGCATTCATCGAGGTAGTTTCCGAATTCGGCCGGAATGGCAGCCACCTGTAGTGCGGCAATGTAATCGTTTATCGACTTGTCCTTCCTCTGGAAACGGTCTTGGAATTCGATTCTGTGAACGTACTTGGAGGGAATTGGAGAGTAACGTCTTTTAAACGCCGTCTGCAGGGTTGTCCAGGAGACGGACATTATTGAAGTAGGGGCTACCAGAGCCTTGGCAATGGTATAGATGGTGCTGCCACAGTAGGTCAGGAAAAACACTCTTTTCCAGTCATCCGAGATGCTGCCGAGCTCAGCGGCTTGGAGGGAACACTCGAAACGGTTCATGTAGTCCTCCCATTTCTCCGTCTTCGGCTGGAACGGCAGGGGAGCGGAATAGGTAGCCATGGCGCAGCTTGTTGCTCCAGGCTCGCTGGGTCATGCTGGCTCGTGCCTCAGTATCCCATCCTGATTGCCAGTGTTAGATCCGAAGATCAGGCGTGGAATGAGGACTTGGGAAGCCAAGAATGATTTAACTCAACAGCTCTTTAATACATAGTGATGTCCCAGCAAACGGCTGGGGAAAACTCTGCTCCTTTTATACTGTTTAGCCCAGCCCATTAGCCAATGGGCTGGCCAGGATTTCCCACCGAAATAATTCAAATATCTAACAAGTAAAGCTATAACACTTATGATCTTTTAATTTTTCAAAGAGGAAGCAAGCAGGCAAACACATATATACAGCTCTCTCTAGATTACCTATATAGTAAATCACACAAGTTTCTTTTGACAGCTAGTTCAAAATCCTTGGGTTTTTTCACTCTTCTTAGTAAAATCATTACACTTCCCTACCCAGAGTTCAATGTCCTTGTCCATAAGAGGCCACCAGACGTAGCTTCTTGCCAGCCCCTTCATCCTCACAACCCCAGGGTGACTTGTGTGCAATGCTTCCAGGACCCTTTTCCTCAAACTCGTCGGAACCACCACCCTGTCGCCCCACAAAAGGCACCCCCCCATGCAGCTCAGCTTGTCCCGTTTCATGAAATATGTCTTGAAGTTGTCCCCTTCCCCCTTTGCCAGCCACCCCCTCTTCACCCAACTGGTGACAGTTCACAGTTCAGTGTCCTTGTTGGTGGCTCTGGCCACCTCGGCCGAGGTGACAGGGGCTGAGTCCAAAATGTCCAAAAGAAGGACGGTGGCGTCCGTTGTCGCCTCGTTGATGTGGTCTGGTAGGGGACAGTGGCTGAGTGTGTCAGTGTTTACCATGTCTTTTCTGGGGCAATGGCTCAGGCGGTAGGAGTAGCCAGACAGGAAAAGTGCCCAGCGCTGCATCCTGGACGATAAAGCTGTTGGCGTCAGTCGGTCTCCCTTCAGCAGCCCAAGCAGTGGTCTGTGGTCAGTCACCAGGTCAAATTCCCTCCTGTACAGGTAGTCGTGGAATTTCCTGACTCCTGCAACTGCTGCCAGCACCTCCTTGTCGATCTGGCCGTAGTTCCTCTCGGCGGGCGATAATGTCCGAGAGTAAAATGCGATGGGTGCTTCCAGGCCATTCGGCAGTCTATGGCCGAGGACGGCACCCATGCCAAAAGGCGAGGCGTCACAGACAAGGACGAGCGGGAGGGTGGTGTTGTACTGGATCAGGAAGCTGTCTTGAGAAAGCAAATTTTTGACAGTCCTGAATGACAGTTCTTCTTCTTTTCCCCATTTCCACGTAGTTTTGGGGGATAAAAGCTTGTAGAGGGGCTCGGCTGCAGTGGCTTTGCCTTTAAGAAAGACCGCGTAGAAATTTAAAAGTCCCAAGAACGCTTGGAGTTCTTGTTTGGTCTTGGCTTGACTGGCTTGACTGGTGTCATGATCGGGGTTTCCCATTTGGTGTGGTCTACGGGGTCTAGGATTCCCTGGGCCACGAGCTTGTCCAACTCCTTCTTGACCTTCGGCTTGAAGGCTAAGGGGACCCGCCTGGCCTTCAACCGAATTGGGGCAATGCTGGGGTCAAGACCGAAAGAGATGGGGGTCCCCATGTACCTGCCCAGTCCGTTCTCGAAAACGTCCCTGAACTCGGTCAGAAGGTCATCCTGTAGGGTAGTCGCATTGTTGGGGTGGCCAATGATGCTGTGCACACCGGTGATGCCCAGTCCGAGTGCCGGGAACCAGTTCATCCCCAGGAGGCTGGGGAAGTGGCCATGGACCATGGTGAGGGGTAGCCTGGCTGTTGCGTCTCCGTAGCTGACGACGAATTCCCTCCGGCCTGCCACTGGAAGGGTTTTCCCTTGGCAGTCTCAGATCCGGATGCGCTCCGGCTTGAGGTCTTGCTGCCGGAGGCTGGGGAAGGCTTGCTTGATCCAGTCCCAGGAGACGAGGGATATTGGTGATCCGGAGTCGATCTCCATGCGGCAGTCTCTCCCGTCGATCTGCATGGTCATGTAGATCTTGTCCCCTCTCTCTGTGCTCGCTTGGTCGATGCTCAGTGTGTGCGCTTCAGTCCATTCGAACTTGGCGTCGCCATTAAAATGGTGCTTCCGATTGGCTCTCTTATTTTTTGCCGCCATTTCTTTTGGCGGGAAATTTCTCTCTGAGTTTTCCGCTCAGCTCACTTGGCTTTCTGCTCGGCAGGCTCTAGCGATATGCCCTCGCTTGTTACAATGGCAGCAAATCACTTCCCGGAACCTGCAATGGGACCTTTGGTGGGGTCTGCCACAACTAGCGCAGTTGTGGGGACTTCTTGCTGGGTTTCCCCCATCGGTAGCGCACACGTCCTCTTCGGATGCCGCATTTTCATCGGTGCTGGCCTCCTCGTGTTGCACGGTGGCTGTTTTGGTCGCGCCCTGGGTCAATTGGGGGCACTGCAGGGCGGTCGCAGCGGATGAGGATGATTCATGTGCCCTTGCTTCGTCCAGTACAATCGTCAGGGTCAGGTCCTGGCGGGCTAGGAGGTATCTCCATAGGCGGGTGTCGGTGACTCTGTGGATCACTTGCTCTATCAGAGCCTCATCTAGGTCTCTGAATTCGGCCGGTATGGCTGCTGCTCGAAGCGCTGCGCCGAAGTCATTGATTGACTCGTCCTCTCTCTGGACTCGCTGCCGAAACTCGATTTGGTGGAGATACTTAGACGGTGCTGGGGAATAGTGCTTCCTCAGCGCCGTTGTAGTGACGTCCAGGATACCGCCATTACTGGTGTTGGGTTCGCCAGCACCTTGGCGACGCTGAAAACGGTGCTGCCGCAGTGGGTGAGGAAAAGCGCCCATTTCTGGTCATCGAAGATGCCGCCAAACTCAGCAGCATGGAGGGAGCATTTGAAACAGGTCATGTAGTCCTCCCATTTTTCAGTCTTCTGCTGGAACGGTGGGGGAGCGGAGTAGGTAGCCATGGCATGGCTCGGTGCTCCGTAACTCGCTGGGTCATGCTGGGTCGTGCCTCAGTATCCCACCTTCGTCGCCAGTGTTAGATCCGAAGATCTGGCACAGGAATGAGGACTCGGTAGCCAAGAGTGATTTCACGCAACAGCTCTTTTAATCATGGTTAGGACCCAGCAACAGGCTGGGAAAAACTCAACTCTTTATATACTGTTGGGGCCAGCCCTCCAACCAATAGGATTGCTCGGATTTCCCGCTGAAAAGATTCAAATACTTAACAACTTTATTCACAAACATTTCATATTTGCCTTATTTCCCTTATTTTAGATAGTGAACATTGTAATTATGTTTCTGGTAAGATTTTCTTTTTACAACCCTGACAGTATAGCTGAGTAGGCAGCTAACCTTGAAGAAGGAATGCAATAGTGGTTAATTGAAGATTAATTTAGCCCAGGAAGAGAAGATGGAACAAGAAAGAAACTCAAGACTGCAGTGATTCTCTTTAGTGTAAGAAGGACAGAGGGAAATTCTGTCAGGGCAGAATGTACTAGAGTAACTCTGACAAATCTCACCAGGCTCAAGGTTGACTCAGTTTTCCATCCTTCTGAGGTAGGTAAATTGAGGACTCAGATTGTTGGGGGCAATAAGCTGACCTTGTAAATATGCCACTAATGATAAGCAGGCATATACAAAGAATGAAAGCTATTGCTAAGCACATTGATTTGTGCTTCACAGACTGTAAGCCGCCCTGAGTCTCTGGAGAAGGGCGGCATATAAATGGGTTTTTTTTTTTAAATAAAATTGATCATCCAGTCTGTTTGAAGACCTCCAAGGAGGGAGATGTCACTTTCATTCTTAGCTCATGCAACAACTTTTTCCACTGACTGATATTTCATATAACCAGGGATTTCCTGATACACAGCCTGAAATTTTAATATTCTTTGAAGTTTTAACTCACTGGTTCTGCCCACTTCTTTTTCTATATAACAACCCTACAAATATTTGAAAGCTACAACCATCTCTTATCATGACCAACTCAATGCAGGACAACTCAACAAATACAAAAGTTAAATTAATTTCAACAGAACCATGGCCAATAATAATAAAATAAAGTCAATCCAAAAATGCAAGAATTACAATAATTTAGATGAAAATGTGGCACTAATAATATAAGTGACTGAATGAATCAATTAATACAGCATTGAATTATCCCCTGGTGAGTTGTCCCATGATGAGTTGGCCATGGCAATTTTTGCTTATGGACTAAATATTCGTTAATCATTCCTTATAGTGCTTTCAATCTACCATACCTACCAAACTGATTTTGTTTTCCATTGAAGAGAAATCATTATTAGCTGGATTCTTTGATGCAGAGGGTTCCAATTTCTTTAATGATTCTTTGGCATCTAATTGATTCCCAGCTCTGGTGGGGCTTGGCTTCTGAGATACTGCTGCTGGTTTAACTGCTGAAGATGATGGGTTGCCATGGTCCTCGTCTTCCTCAATCTCATATGGATACGGTGTTGGATTAGTTTTCACATAATACCCATGGTAATGACCGTGGAACTTTCCATTCTCTTTGCTTTTGGGATTGTTGCGAGGTGACAATTTTTTGGCCATCATTTCCTCTTTCACAGCAGGTGCTTTGGAAAAAACAGGTTTGTGGACTACTGGTACAATGTTTTCATTTATTAAATTCTTTTTTTCTTGAATAAGTCTGTCTTCTGGGGTGGAATTCTGTTTCCTTCCTTGTTCTGCAGGAGAAGGCTTGGCAGAGGAGGCTGAGCTGTGCTTATGGCTTTCTTCTGGACTCCCAGGAGGTGTAGTGCCCTTTTGATAGAAATGAGGAGATTATTTTGGTGTAGGAGGATTTTCATGAACTTTTTCTTCTGGTTTTTCCTTAATTTCTCCTTGAAATTGCTGCTTAATATAATTAGGACCTGAAATTAAAAACAAACCAACAACTTGAGTGAAGTACTAAATTATTGAAGCAACAAAAAGGAAATTAATAGATTTCTTACTGGAAATCCTCTTTTTTCCCCCCAACATCACAAAAGATACTCATAATTCCCACAATAAAAATGCAAAAATAGGAATAATATCCTAGTAATATTTTGGAATTGTTATTTTTAGTTTCTGTTTCGTAATTATGAACTACTTTCCTGAAGAATTAAAGATTTCCACATTTTCTTATTACTGTAAGAAAAGAGAAATTTGGTTATAAGTATTTTTGTGCTTTTCTTTCAATAAAGTCTACTACTGATAGTGAAATACACTTCCAAAATTACTGGTTTCCTGATCAGTGGAAGTAAAGTATACAGTATTTGGAATTTTATATCACAACTTGTATTTCTGAACTCAAATAACTGCCACTACATATCTATATGAGTAAATTACATTCATTCTTGTGAGGAGATGGGTGCTTTCTAAATAGGATAAAAATAAATAATTCACATATAATACTAACAAGTAAGTCCAGGAGTGGGTTTCAAAATTTCCAGCACCGGTTCTCTGCCTGGTTGCTGGGTGGGCATGACCATGGTGCACATGGCTTAGTCAGCTGGTTTCTGGGTGGGCATGGCTTTTCTGAAGCCTGGGGAGGGTGAACACAATCTCCCCCAGCCTCCTGGAAGCCAGAAATGACTCCATTTTGGGCCCTCTGTGACTTCTGGAAGGGCCGGGTTTTGTCCTCCCAGAGCCTCCATACATGCCCTGCATTTACCTGGGCCGCTGGGAGTCTCTTGGGAGGGTTGGTGTGTGTGTGGAGGGGGGCAGCCAGTCATTCTATCTACCAGTTCAGCGAACCAGATGGCATATTAACAACCAGTTCACCTGAACTGGCCCGAACCAGCTGAAATCCACCCCTGAGTAAATCCATATGTGTTGATTATTATATGAGGAATAAGAGTTAATTTTAAAAATAGTTATCTGTGAACAATCAGAGTAACATTATCAGTGGAAATTTAAGTTTTCCACTATTTGAAACATGTAACTTCTGCAAGGCAACACAGGCTGCAAGATCATTTTTTCCAAAGCAGCTTCCAGAATGAAATCTCACTTACACCATTACTATTTCTTTTAATTCCTTTCACCTTCTCTCCATCTTTTCAGTACTGCAATTGCCACTGCAGACATATGCAAAGAAGGGACTATCACTTTGCTTCTCCATGACGTTCTGCTTTTCCATACACAGCCTAAAATAGCATTAGCACTTTTGCACTTGTATCACATTTCAATTACATGGGCTGAACCTGCAGTGTTTGGCAGTTAACTTTGATGGGTGCAGGATCAGGTTTCTCATCTAATGTGCTGACTCCTATCACCTTCAAATTAGTTTCACAGCATTAATTTTGATTAATTTAAGCTTCTTGCTTTCACCCAATTGCTATTTCTTTCTATTTTTCTTTTTTCATTTATTAAAAACATTACATTTCCCAGTCTGTCCTACCTTTGCATAATAAAAGAGTTATAGGTGGGATTATTTTGGTACTACTAACAATCTGTCTCTGTGGTTTTTGGAGGTGTTGTGCATTTCACAGGCATTTAATCAAAATTCACTTCTAATTAAACCCTATGCTATGCATCTCTGCAATGATGTGTGTGTGTGTGTGTGCGCGCGCG
Organism: Mimophis mahfalensis; assembly: GCA_032468015.1. NCBI lineage: Eukaryota > Metazoa > Chordata > Lepidosauria > Squamata > Mimophis > Mimophis mahfalensis. Next base: position 18,387 of record JANHFR010004720.1, on the reverse strand, counting down.
CGCGCACATACTGACGCACACCCAGATTAGCTAAGCAGCATTCCTTTAACTTACAGAGTTTGTGTCTTTATTGAATAATTAGCACTGTGCTATTTATTCAGTTTATATGACATGATTTACATACCCACTATCCACTGCAAAAAACCCGCCCCAACTATAAACTAATTTTGTCCTATAAGTGGCTAATTTAAAACTGGACAAAAAATTGTTCTAAAAATATACAGATACTGTGTAGGACTAACTTATGATACACAAATTTAGGTGGCAAAAAATTGTCCAGCACTCATACATCAAACTAAAGTGCATATTTTCAAAGCAATTCTCTTGTACCTGAATCTATTGGTATCAATACAACAACCCGTTTTAAAAAGTGTAGTATTATTATATTCTCCCAAATACAATGTTTCACAGTCTTGTTCAGATATGTTGGTCTGCCAGTCCCAGAGAAACCATCAGTATAGCCTAAAAAACCTAACACTGTCCTGGAAGGCCCTAAGTAGAAAAAAATGTGCACGATATGTGGTAGAAGGCAGAAGGAATGCTGTAAAGAGCTAGATTTTCTCCCAGGCATCGGACTAAGAAGTGGGTTGAGCTGAGAGGCTGTTAGATCTGGTGTCAGGTGGGGAGGGTGGTTTTGTTTTTTTATCTCTGTTTTAACTGAGCATTGTAAGCTGATAAGAACCATTACAGTTCCTATTGTCTTTATCTAAACATCTATGGGATGTTTGTTTCACCTGGCTGGTGATGCTGACTGGGAGGGAAATTTTAATATACATGTTAAGATTTTTACTATTGCAATAATCTGGCAAATTCCATTTAAAGGAATTTTAAGGGACTGTATTTTCTTTTCTGGTTTTAATTTGGGTATTATTATTTTATAGTCTGTTTATTTTTGCAATTTTCAGAAACAAAGTTTTATTTTAGAAATATACAAACCTTTGAAATTCATTAAAATATAGCATAAAATAGAAGAGATTAAAAGGCTAATTTAGTTATTTTAGTTAATTGTTAGAAATTATTGGACTGAATCCAAGTAAGCCATTCTGTTGATGGAACTGCCCCTTCTACATTTAAAGTCTGTTCTGGAAAACTAGAAGATCAGGTGCAGTATAGCATTATTTCCTAATTATACAGTCTAAAATATATAGTTTTAAGATAGGTTATTGGTAATCTCCCAATGTCAGTACATTTATGGCTGACAGATCAATTATGCATCAGCTGGCTAGACTTGGACATGGATTTACCTAGCAAGTCTTCCAGAGAACTTTTGCTTTGTCTACCTATTGGATAACTTGGCAGGCGACTAAACCACAAAATCTGTGCTTGCCTAGGCCTGCCCCACCACATATTAAGGAGGGTGATTAGTTATACTTTTTCCCACTGGGTGGTGATGCTGACTGGGAGAGAAAAATGAACTCCACCTGATCTTAAATTATCCTGCAATACAGCTGTAAGGAGAGAACCTTTTGCAAATATCTTTACTGTACTATAGATGATTAGAGCCTGACCGTTGAACCGTACAACTCATACAATGATATCTTTTCTATTGACCCAGGCTGGAAAAGCACACATTAACATGGCCATATAAGAGTCTTGTTTTTTAAAGCATGTTTTTTAAAGTTAAGATAATGAACATTTTGAGACTAAATTTATTTGAAACTTAAATCAAATAGGCTTTAAAGAATGTTTCCCTCTTTTGTTGTTCCTGTTGAACCACAGAACATCTGGGGAGTTGTGCTGGCTGAAAACCCAGTGTTTGTGAGTTATTTCTGTTGAGCCCAAGATAGATCTGTTCTCACAACTTGTACAATGACAGTTAGTTGGGAAAAATGGCAACAAAATGCCTGAGTCCTATTGAATAAAGTAAAATAAATAAAAGTATATGTGTTTATAAAAAACTATGTTCTTGTTATTAAAACACAAGATAGAGAATAATTTATAATAATTATAATTTATAGTAATAATAACAACATAATTGTGACCTTATAATTTATAAATTATAAAACTTATTAATTATAATAACAATATAATAATTGTGACCTTATCTCAGAGTAACTGCAAGAGGGACCTTGGGAGTCCTAGTGAACAATCACTTAAATATGAGCCATAGTGTGCGACATCATTCAAAAAAACTAGTACAATCCTTGGTTGTATAAAAAGAGCCATAGAATCAAAATCACGTGAAGTATTAGTATGCTTTATAAATCCTTAGTAAGACCCCACTGGAATACTGCATCCTGTTTTGATCACCACACTACAAAAAAGATGCTGAGACTTTGAAGAGTGCAAATAAGAGCAACTTGGGTAATTAAGGGTCTGGAGACAAACTCATTTGAAGAACAGTTGCAGGATTTGGGTATGGCCAGTCTGGAGAAAAGAAGAACTAGGGGTGACATGATAGCAGTATTCCAGTATTTGAGGGGCTGCCACAAAGAAGAAGGGGTCAACTTATTTCCAAAGCACCACAAGTCAAGAAAAGAAACAATAGATGGAAACTAATCAAGGAGAGAAGCAACCTGGAATTAAGGAGAAACTTCTTAACAGTGAGGACAATTACCAATGGAACCTTTTGCTTGCAGAAGTGGTAGGTGCTTCATCGCTGGTGGTTTTTAAGAAAAGACGGGAAGCCACCTATCTGAAACAGTATAGGATCTCCCGCTTGAGCAGGGGTTGGAGTAGAAAACCTCCGAGGTCTCTTCTAGATCTGTTCTGATTGATTGATTAGTGATCTGAGTTTAGTTGTTTGCTTGCAGATATTTTGTTATATGTACGGTACTCCTCAACTTATAACCACAATTGGGACCAGAACTTCTGTTGCTAACTAAGGTAGTTCTTAAAGCTATTTGCACCCAGTTTAACTATCTTTTTTGTTGTTAAATGAATCATGCAGTTATTAGGTGATTCTGGCTTCTTTGATTGACTTTCTTTTTTTTAAAATCCCATTTGTATGCCACCCTTCTCCGGAGACTCAGGGCGGCTTACAATCTGTTTAAGCACAAATCAATGTGCCGACTGTTAGGCTAATTCCTTACAGCCTGCTCCACCAAGGTCACTTTCCTTGACAGAAGCCAGCTGGGAAGGTCAAAAATGGTGATTACATGATTCCAGGATGTTGTGACCATCATAAATACATTACAGTTGCCAAATGTCTGAATTTTGATTCTGTTGCAATAGTTGGACCAACTATGTCACCTTTTCAGTTCCATTGTAATTTTTAATAGTCACTAAACAAATTGTTCAGTTGAGGACTAGCTATCTCTGACTATCCGACCTATATTATCCAGTCAAGTAATGAAATATCTGAAAGCAAACAACCAAGTACAGTGCACAGTAAAGACTCCACAGTTCAACTCTGGGTTATACATATTCTCTTAAATTGGAATGTATTTATAGACAAAATGTACATGCACATAACTGTAATAAAAAATATGTTATGTTTGCTTATTTCGGTTACACATTTTTTTCTGTTATAGCACATTCAGCTGAAATTCTCAGGATATATCACAAAACAAACAGTAAAAGATGCTAATTCATTCCGAAAATAGCAAGAAGTAAATATGGTTTTATCTGTAAAGGGTTCCCTCAAAGTAACTAATGTGAGAGAAATTTCAGCTTTAACAACGGATACAGTTCAATTACTCAAAAGGTAATTGAATCCCGCACTTAAATTAAAAATAAACAAATAAATTTTTTAAAAACTAAACAGTATTTTACAAGGACCCTCAGTCTTGCAGTGCATACAACAGTTGTTCCTATCCTGATGTTCCCTACTCATGCTGAATGGATGCAAATTTAGCAGGACAGCTCAGAACGACATCAGATTGTAGAAAGCTGATGCCCAGACTCCAGTCCAAAGGTAGACCAGTGCTGCATTCAAGAGGAGAAGAATCACTCATATAATGCAGAATGGAGGAGAGCTATGTCTTTTCTTACTGGAATTTTTTTCTCTCCAGACAGATCTAGGCTTTATAGATCCCATTTTTTGATTTTTAGTTGTGTAGATTTATTCCGTGATTGGTCATTAAATGTCAGAAATCTTGCTTTGCACATTAAGCTCTTTTGTACTAGAGTAGTGTAAAATTATATTTTACTACAATATTAACTTTAAAGACATTTTAGCCCAAGAAAAGGGCATTGCTTAGCTACAGTTAGGAAATGTAAGGAACTGCCAGAAAAGGAGCTACCATATCTTATTAATATATGATGTGCTCTCAAAGCTGCTAGTTGTAGGGGTGAGCTGTTGTAAAGAACTTATACTTCTCTGAAAATCCCTGTCTTTCTCTGAGCTGATTGATTGGTGGCCAGGATTATATTTATACAAGATGGCTAGTGTATTAGCAATATACCAAAATTGTTAAATGACAAATAACTTATAAATGGACAAAAGATATAAAAGTTACCGTAACTTCCTGTAATAAAAAAGATGGTATTAGGTCTCTTGCCCACTTTCCCAGGACATGCATTCTTACAAGACATTACTGTAAACATCTCAAAGCTCAAAGCTTATCTCAAAGCTTCATTCATGAATTTTTAAAAGCAATATAATGCATTGTACTATTTAAATAAAGCAAAGATTCCTTCTGTCACCTGGTTGATAGAAACCCGGAGATAGTTCTCTGGCAACTGCTCTAGCAACATCACATTCCTGTCGAGCAGACTGAGAGGCTTGTTCTGCAGCATCTGCTTTAGCTCTGGCATGGGAAGTTCTGTAGGGGACATAGAAATGTTCTTGAGCATAAGTGTTCTGGTACAGGAACATCTCTACTTCCGGGAAAAGAGATTATACACACGTGTATTTAGGCAACCTATAAAGCCTGCTGGTGTTAAATCATTTTGAAACTCTTGCACAACACACATCAACACATTTCTTACTATTTTCTGTAATAGAATATACAGTTAGCTAAAACAATCTGATGTTTGAAGAATTTTGACATGTCAACTAAATATTGTAAAGAGAACCCTCCAGAAATAGTTGAATGGCAACTTTCTGACTCAAATAATCAATAATGAGGAGAGTTCTGGAAAATCTACTTTAGCAATATTTGGAAGACCACAGGCTCCACACGTTTGGACTTTTTAACCCTGAAAAAAAAGTTAGCAGGAGATGACAGAAGTTTAAAAATCTGTCCTGGTATTCAGTTAGTGCAGCATTTCTTTTCCTCTGATATATAACAATCACATTCATCCTTGATAACTACAAAAGGCAGCCCACATCATCTTGCAAGTGATGTGCCAACTGATGTTCAACTCTGAGCCATTTTATTGCCTAGATGTCCTGCAAATTCTTCACATGGGCCAACAAATGTCTCCTGGTCCATTTCTATATAGCAGCTAAAATAAAACTAAAAAGGAAGTCCTATTATACATCTTTTTCTTGGAAAAAGATTATACAGTGTATTAAATATCAAACCCAGAAAACTGAAAGTAGCATTAAAGATTTACAGCAATATTGTTCTTACAGCATTAGGGGTAATGTTAAGCTTTCATTGAGGACTGGTTTCCTGCAGAGGGGAGTACCTTTTAAAGTAACCACCTCTGCATTGATGCCAAACAGCAACTAATAGGCCACGACATGAGAGTGGGTAATACTGTATATTTTGAATTGATTTAACTGGAAACTTTGTCATAGTAACTTGTCTCAAGATGTTCAGGCTTTTGTATACTAATTAATTCTTATATATCAAATTGGGTTTGGCAAGAGACTGTCAGTCAGGCATATCTTTTAGATGAATAAATTCTGTGTAAAACTATAGCATACTTGTTAGTGTCTCAGTTACTGTACTGTATACCAACTGTAACTTCTGGACATGTCTCAACTAAGCCTTACCCCAATAATAATTACAGTAATCCAGTCTTGAGGTTCCCAATGCATGGATGAATCATCATGATCTAGCATCCCATTCAGAACTGGGACTGATACCAATAGAAGTAGACAGCAGTTATTCAACCACAGGTGTCACCTGAGCTAAACTGACAGTTAAAGTCTAGAGCAATGCAATCCCACCCACAGCAAGAAAGTCTGTATATATATGGATATCAGCTTTTCTGTCTTATCAAATTAATTTTAGATTAGTAGTCCTTATCCAGTCCACCATAGCATTCAAAACCACGCACAGCCTTCTAGAAATGTTATATTAGAGAAAAATATACAGTAGTTGTATGATATATCTTTCAGGAATTCTGTAGCAACTAGTTTTTATAGATGTGAAATTCCATGGGAGACAATGCATTTTCTTGGTCTGTCTCACATTACAAATGTTAGGCACTGACCTATAACCTTCCAATGCTATTCTTTGGAAATAGCTCTACCTTTAGTTAAGAGTGGAAGCACCACATAAATGTGCCACAAATATTCAAAATCTCTGGACCCAAACCAGGAAAATACTGTGGTGAAAGTTTTAGAGATGATCTTAAAGAAACTATGCAGAGACAGCAGCTACAATTGCCTATATCAATAAATATATACAGTAGTCGTTCCAGTCAAGCTTGTGGAATTCATTCCCTACATCTCAATGGCTATTTCAAAAGACTGACAACTGATATTAAAAGTTGCTGTGAAATCAAACAGGGGCAACAGACTAAACTATTTCTGTCCCTTTCCCAGTATAGGTCACACATTATCACAATCAAACAACCCGATTAATACGTTTTGCATAAGCCTTCTATACTTAAAAGAAACTCAGCTTGGTTCATGTTATATAGGCATGATAAAGAAGTTGTATCTAGTGATAGTCCTTAAGATGAATAAAATCAAAATTTTTACTAGGGAAGTATTTAAATAAAATAATAAGGTAACAGATCCCTTGCATTAGAGGGATTGCCAACATTTTCAGGTATTTTGACAGCATGTTATGGATCTTGTGGATCAAAGGATTTATTCATTCGCAAACTTGTTGCCAGGGTTCAATGAAAAACAAAAAAGTCAAGTGTTGAGGATCTTTCAGCATCACATAGGAACCTCTACTTCCGGAAAACACGCAAAGCTTACTGATTTATCTAATTAACCACAAAGAACCACAAAGCTTACTGATTTATCTAATTAACATGTATACAATCATCAGCTGCATAGATTTCTAAAGACAACCCATAAATTAAGTAAGGTTGATTGTTACTTTAAGAAAAAAACCAGAGTAATATAAAATCTATTGAGATGATAAAATCCTTTTAGCAAAATATTTTACATAAAGTATTAAAAGACTAGTGACCAAATTAACCTTTGGTATAAAAACTTGCATGTCTGTTTAAAAAAGAAATTTTTTATTTATTTTATTTTTATTTTAATCCCATTTATATTCCGCCCTTCTCCGAAGACTCAGGGCAGCTTACAACGTGTTTAGCAACAGCCCTCATTCCATGCATATGCCTGCTCATTAGGGCTCTCGCCCCCACCCCAAGCGGCATTTTAC
>JANHFR010004720.1:0-10881 GCA_032468015.1 Mimophis mahfalensis | reverse complement strand
CTGGGTCCTCATTTTACCTACCTCAAAAGGATGGAAGGCTGAGTCAACCTTGAGCCTGGTGGGAGTCGAACCTGCATAATTACAGGCAGCTGGTATTACTTTAAGAGGCATTAAACCTCTATATCACCACGGCTAGCACACCAAGAACAGCTAGCACACCAAGATGAATGAATTCCATAAACTTATTCAACCTTGTAGCATTTACTCTCAGTCACTCTGATACTCTTTATCCATTGCTTAAGACATGAACAATTAAGACAAGAAGTATACTGATGTGGAAGTAATAACTGTCAGAAATAAAATATGAAGATAGGGGCAGGTAATATCATAGGAAAATAATAGACAAAGTGTATATGTTTCAAAGCACAATTTGCCACAGAGCACATTGATGCATGCGGATGCGTAAAAAACATATCAAAAGTGTTATTAGAAAAATTCCTACACATTAATCTATTTCCATTCATGCATGGTAATACAAGTCTTATTCCAGTTTGTTTTAATATAAAGCCCTAGTTTCTAGGAATTAATGTATTCACAATTTCTTCAATTATGTAATTTATTCAATTACTTCATCTGGAAATTTCTTTTCTGTTATTCTTCTTACTATGTTTTAATCAGATTATATTAAGAAATAAATCCCAGCCTTTAGTAAGAAATAGAAAATCACAATACTGCCTAAATTTTGATTCGAAAAAAAAATTGGGTTAAGCCTGGTTAGCATTCAGATGGAAAACACCCAGGGAACAGATTGGTAAATAAATAATGATGATGGTGAGAAAGATAGGCAGCAAGAGGAAGATGAGGAATTATTGTTCTACTGCTCCCGTATTGCTATCAAAATGATCCCCGGAGCAAGCCTTACTTAAAGGAGACTTTGTCTGAATGCTGCTTTTGCAAATTAACACGCAGAGGCAGACAAATCTTCCTAACCAGAAAATTCTAAAGTCTTTATTCAGCAAAACAAATGGCTGTAGAGATTCTTAGTCATCCAGGTCATGGTTGTCCCAAAGGTGCTTTTTCAGGAGGCAACTGGACTTTCTTGTTTCGTTCTTTGAAGGTGTTTCACTTCTCATCTAAGAAGCTTCTTCAGCTCTGACAGGATAGCAGGGAATGGAAGGCTTTGTATTCCTTACAGACAGCTGGTCATCTGCATTCTTTGAGAGCTTCTTGGACGAGAAGCAAACCGTTCTCAAAGACAAAACAATAAAGCCTCCTGAAAAAGCACTTTCTCAGTCATCCAAAGTCAATGTGGATGACTGAGAATCTTTAGACTGTAGCTATACAATTTGGGATGAACACCCTTTGAATGGTATGGAAGGAGGAATGGATTTCCAGAGAAAAATTGCAGACTACAGGACCCAAGAGCACAGATAAATCTCCAAGTGCTTCAAGGATCCTTTAAAACAGTGGTTCTGTGGGTCGTGACCCCTTTGGGGGGGGGTCACACAACCCTTTTACAGGGGTCACCTAAGACCATCAGAAAACACATATTTCCAATGGTCTTAGGAACCGAGACACCACTCCTCTATCCGTCTCCAGGAGGGTCCGCCCATATTCAGATAAGCCCACATTCAAGTACCTGGCGTGATGACATCATTGTGCCAACCCCATCACATATACCCTGTACAAATACAGGTGTATATGACAGGGCTTGAGCCATAATGTACTTATGTGGTTTTATGGTTGGGGATCAGCACAACATGAGGAACTGTATTAAAGAGTCATGCAAATGACCAGCTGTATGCAAGGAATATAAATCTTTCCATTCCCCACTATCCTGTCAGAGCTGAAGAAGATTCTTAGAGCAGAAGTGAAACATCTTCAAAGAAAAAACGATAAAGTCCAGTTGACTCCTGAAAAAGCAGCTTTGGGACAAAACAAAATGCCTTTGCTTTTTCATACTGACAAGAACACCTTTAACTTCCACCTAGACATTTCATTTTCTTCTTTGATAACTTCACGTAAAAGTTAATCTTGAAAAAATTCATCATAATTAATTATCATAATTGTAAGTTAATTTATATGTTTTCCTATACAACTTCCATAATATGAATTTAAACTGAAATAGATTTGCTGTTTTAAATGTTTCACAAGCAATTTACGAGCAATTTCTGTTTTATGTATTTTAAGCTTGATCTGTGCATATGTACACCTGGCCCTCCCAAAAGATTCTAGTTGCTCAGCATACTTTGGATCAACAAACATGCATTGTATGTGTATTCATGCACCCTCCATCTCTGCCCTTTTGGCCACCATGAACCATGTAGTTCTGGGGCTGCTTGGGATGACCTGGGAAACTGCCCAGTCCCACCTACAGTCATCCTTGCCATCCTGCACCCAGATCCTCCGGCCACTTTGTGCTTTGTTACTCTGGTTGACCTTCATTGTTTTCTTGCTCCTGCTGTTGATGAGGTGTACCCAGTTTGGCCTGGCTTTGACTGTAAAACTGAGCTGAGCTTTGACTGTAAAAAAAATAAATATTCAAAATTTGGTAACATTTACCAAACGTCCTTGGTCATGCTGGGCTTTGCTCTGTAACAAAAAATGTCAAATTCTTCTCCTTCTCCTTCTCCTTCTCCCTCTCCTCCTCTTTTGTGGACTGCGAAGTCCAGCCTTACATAGGAGCTTTTTGCAAAGGAGCTTTTTTGGCATGCAACAGCTCTGGGGTATTTTTTGCTTTTTTTTTTTTTTGGCAGCTTAAAACCCAACTCCAAGAGTGTCCCAGCAGCTATTTTAAGATTTAAGATTTATTGAAACTTGTATGCCACCCTTCTCCCGGAGGACTCAGGGAAGCTAACAATTAAAAAACACCAAAATACAAAATTTAAGAAAGAATTCAACACTAATTCAATAAATCTTACTCATTTAAATTAAAACAAACAACAAGGACAATGTTGTCCAAATGATGGAAGTGGTCAGCCAGGGTGATGGAGCACAGAGTGTCAAGAAGTATAAAGGGCACACACATAGGGGAGAAAGATAAGTATGCAGAGCTGAAACGCACCTGCAGTTGTAAGTGGAGGTGGGCTGCCAAACACCCAAAATTTGATCATGTGACTGCGAGGTGCTGCAAGGGCTGTAACCTCAGGCACAGGTTTGTAAGTCCCATTGTGACTCTGAATGGTTGCTAAACTATATGTTAAAAACTATCCGTATGAAAAAGGTAAGACTCTATGCCAAAATGTTTTGGATGATTTGCTCCTTGCTTTGCACGTACAATATTGCTAACAGGGTATAATTGTCTCTTCTTGGGCCAAGCAAACACTTGAGAAATGGGTGAGAGGGTAAGCAGTATAACATCATGGTACGAGATACAATGCTTGGCCTTGATTTCTAACTCTAGCAGTACCAAAGAGAAAATTACTAGCACTGTGTTCCTATCCATGGCTTATCCTTCTGCTAATGGCAAACTCCTACACATGGGGACATTTTTCAGATCTTCATGTGTCACATCTTTGTAGAGAAAGTGACTAACAGATGGAATAAGAATGTGCTGTTTCTGTCATCACAGTTATGAATCTAACTATACTTTTTTATAAAAAGAACTTCTCCAGTGTTCACTTTTTAAAATAGAGCTGGCATTCAAAGCTACTGAAATTCTTTTCAATATGTTGAATTAGTTGGTATATGTCATTAATAGAGGAAAAATTTGTAGGTAACACTAGCCACACTGTAGTATGCTATTTTTAACAGTTACAATTAAATAATGGAGTACTATACAGTTGGGTCTGAACTTAACCCCTTCAAGATACCCAGGTCAACTGTTTAGAATAAGGTATATATGACCTACCCCGCTCCCAAGTGGCTGTTAAATCATCATTAAAGTTGTCATTAAAAGAATGTAAATATGGTGATCAAGAAAAAAAAAGAATAAAAAGACAGATAATCTTGTTAAGTGTATTCATGTAATGCAATTATAATACAATAAAATTCAAATTTAGTTCTTACCCCGATCCATACTTATTCTTTCTACTATTTAGTTTTCGGTGTCCTCTGTTTATATTACTGAAAGCAGTGTGGCTTATAGTTATTTATAGTTATTTATTTATTAAAAATATGCACAACAGGCTAAAATGTAGTGGAAAAATTAGGCAAATATTCCAGTCAACAAAAAAATGCTCATACTAGATTGGATTGTGGTTGATTAGTAACTGTAGACAAACAAAGAACTAACCAGGAATCAGCAGTCCAAAATAACCAATCAGAAGCTGGTACAAATGAAGGACCAATTAAGAACAAATGTCACAAAAATGACCAATTAGGATCAGGTCTCAACAACCTGTACCAATCAGAAATGAGCTCAACTAAAGACAATCAAAAGTCAGGTCACGATTATAAAGACAGAAGCCAATCAGCTTGCAGTCTTCACAGTAGGTTATTTTGCCTCTGAAGATGCTAGCCAAGCTGCCAGTGAAAAGTCAGAAAAATCTGTCATTTAAACCATGGTTACTAGAAGCTCAAAACTGACTAATAGATACTACCTAAGAAAGCCTATGGAGCATGATATACTGGTGTCAAATTCTCTCATACAAATCAGAATTGACATTTTCTTCAATTCTTGCAAGTCACCTAGGTTTTGAGGTACCAAAGCATTCCCAAACCATGATACTACCACTTCTATGTTTGATTGTTGAAATAATATATGGAGGATCATTCAGAATCTTTGACAAACTTAAGAAAAAATATAAATGCTGTTCTTAAGATGCATAATTTTCATATACCTGTTATTTTAACCGTGATAAAGTAGAGCATTGTTGTATTTCTTCTCTTTGCCTCTTTGCCTGGTATTTTTTCCAGCACAAAGGTTTCTTCAAGCTTTAGAAACTTTTGTAAATCCAATAGTAAGTATTGTCCAGGCAATTTTCTACCTCTTGATATGTCATTTGAATCGACAGAATATTTGTAGCTTGGGCCAGAACTGCAGGGTCCTCGGTGCTCTCTGAGTCTGATTGTTTTGTTGCAGGTATTTCATTACCAAACTAGGTAACAGCAAGAAAACTACCAAGTTTACAGAGGAGCAAAGGCTTGATCAGTTGCATTTCTACTTTAACAATAATTTCTGTTACACAATTTCTTCATTTTCTGATATATTTCAACATTGTTTTAGTACTTTCTTTTCAACATCTTATAGATTTTTGACTTCTTTAAAATTTTCTACAAAAATCTGGCAGGTAAAAAATTATTGCTGTCACTGTAGTTTCTTTGCTAGTCCTTTAAGTATCATTTGATATTTCTTGGACATCACATGAGGTATCTACACACTGATGAAGAGGAAAATATCCTAACAGAATTTAGGAAAGATGAAGATATGACAAAGGAGGAATTACTGGATGATCTGTCAGGAATACGTTATTATTTTGAAAAATTGGATTTAAAAAACTATTTTATTTTGATTGAGGATCCTGATTCAAAGATTGGTATCTGTTACATTTCTCTTATCTAAGTTATGATATGAAAGCATGCCTTGAATTTTTTGCCTGAAAGGATCTACAGTAAAACCATGAAGGGAAAACAACCATTTGGAGCTTGGAAATGAAAATGTCAGGGCATGTAGAGGCACATTTATATGTACATACAAGTATAAATTTTCTTCCACAAATAACTTCCCCAAACATAAACATAATTTTTCTATGCATAGGCACATATGCCTGCACAATTTTATCATACATGCAAACCACCCTTAAATACAAACATATTCTCTCATAGCCATATATACGAACTGTATTCCTACACAAGGTACAATTTCTCCCTTTTACAACTGCTCCATTTCATTTATAGACCCCATCCCCTGATAATGAAGCCATTTTGAACCTTTTGTAGAGGGGCACTATAAGTTTTATGACTTGTGTTTTCCTCTCAGATAAGGCTTCAATTTTGCAACTGCCCCTATAATTATGTTTTCTCTTCCAGCTCATTCTTGCTCTGTTAGTTATCCTCTCCTCCATCTATCACCTCAGCTTCTCTCTCATCTGATTACTTGTACCCAGAAAAACTGTAGAGCTGCCATGATAAACTGGGAAAGCTTTAATTTGTATTTTTTTCTTGCTTTCATATGGAACTTGTTTTCTACATGGTGACTAAATATATATTGAACAGCAGATCAAAACTGTTGAGAGCCATCTCAACTGAGACCTCTCTAGTGGGCGGCCTCCCAACAGATTAATTTGCTCATATATTGATCCTAAAAATAAAACAACAAACAAGATTTATATTGAGACAACTGAAAAATTTTGGCAACACTTACTAAGTCTGAGTTGCAAAGATTTCTTAAGGTAATTAAATGACACTTGAGAAAAGCAGATTCAAATTGGGAAAGGATGAAAAGTTGCTACCGCTAGTTAGTATAAAATAACATCTTCATCCCTAAAACACGAATATCAAACTTGCTGTGTCTTTTGGTCATCAGTTGATATTTCACAACATCTTCCCATTCACAGAGCTGGGGCATGGGCGCCAGTTTGACACCACTGCACGCCTAAAAGAACACATATCTTGAGTTTGGATATATAAATAAGTATCAACCCATAGTAGCACTAGAGAAAGCTTACAGAATAAACTTCAGAACAGGTAAATAGAGAAGTCAAACTCTTATCAGATTTTTCAGTAGCTGTTAAATACAGAAGTTTATGCAGCTAATATTTTGTAATCCTGTTTTCAAACCATTTGCTTTACATAAATCGTCACATACTTTTAAAAAATTCACTGCTTGACCCTTAACCGGTAATATATTGAAACTATTTTATGGCAATTATCTAGAAAAGAATAATAGTATGGTATTTAGTTCTTGACTTGGAAGGATGGTGAAGGAAAGTGCCCATTAATAAGCACTGCTGCAAATAAGTAGTATGTAAATGAACTCACAGATATGAAGAGGTAAGGCTGGAGACTTATGAAACTTTCCAAGGTACTTTCACGATCCTACAACGCGATTATCTCTTTTATACACAGTTTAAAATTTATAACGTATTTTAAAAAATAAATACCAATAGATTTAATATTTTATCCAATGCAACAAAATAAATAAAAACCTCATTTAAAGAAAGACAAAATCAATCTGTCTATTTATCTATATCTATTTATCCATCCATCCATCTAATATAACAAAACATCTCATCACATTATATATAATCATATCATAGGGTCAAACTTCCAAGCAAATTTGGTTTTTCAAAATGACCTCATAGTGAAAATTTAAAAATTCCAGCGTGCTTTATATGGTAGTAATTTGAATGTATTTTAAAAAATACCTGGGTATATGCTAGAGGTACTACACTTGTATACACTATTAGGCATAAATATACTGATTCCCAGTGCAACCTTAAAAAAATTTTTTTTAAGAAAAACTATGTGCATGGATACATTTGAAACCAAAATTAAATGCAAGTTGAGAAATACATTGGAACCTCAGGTTGCGACCGCAATATGTTCTGGGATTGAGTTTGCAACCCGAATTGGTCGCGCCGCAAAGTGACACTTCTGCACATGTGCAGATGGCAAAATGGCACGGAAAGAAAGCTTTCTGTGTCATTTTTGGTTTGGAAGCCGAGTTTTGGATTTTAAACCAATCCAAAACTAGCTGGATTTTTGTGTCGGAATCCGAATTGGTTGCGAACCAAAGTGTTTGCAACCCAAGTTTCCACTGTACAGCTTTATGTTTCCTGAGTGTCATAACAAATGAAGAAATGGTATTGCTGCCCAGTTATTTGATTTAAAGACAAAAGGGTAACCTGCATGTGTCTGCAACTCCTAAGTAGTCAGGCCATTTTCTATGACTTCATGCAATAATGCATGCTAACTCAATGCCCACTCCAGCAGTTTGATTGTGACTGGCTCAAGGTTGACTCAGCCTTCCACCTTTCTGACATGATAAAATGAGGACCCAGATTGTTGGGGGCAATATGCTGACTCTGTAAACCACTTAGAGAGGGCTGTAAAGCACTGTGAAGCAGTATATAAGTCTGCTATTGCTATAAAGCTTTCAATCTTGAGAAAATGCATGCTAGATAGTTGCAGACAGGGGCTATGTAAACAAGCTTGCAAATATTTTTTTGTCTTCAAAAACAAAATGCTTCAAAGCTTTGATTACCACAACTATTCTGCAAACTTTAAACTTTTGGGGGGGATACTTTTAAGGCAGAGGTTCCCCAATCCCTGATCCATGAACCAGCACTTTATTGGCTGACTTCCAGTTACTGGCCAGCCTTGAAGAAGATTGACTTTACTAGCTTTGTAGCTGAGCCTCCCATTGGTGGTGGGTGTCTGTCAGCATCTGAAAGGAAAGGGAACATTAAGAGGGAAGGGTGTGGCAGGACAGGGGAAGGCCCAAGGGACTCTTGAGAATGGCAGGGAACAAATGCAGGTGGCTCATGCACCCCTGCACCTAGTCTAGTTTTCTACACACGGTGGAACAGGGAGAAAACCCAGGCCCCTTGGAAAGGGAAAAGGTCTGCAGGTTATTGGCTTGAGCTGACCAATACCTTCTGGCCCATGGCACATTTTCCAGCCCATGGTGTAGGGGGAGCTGCAGCATTTCCATGGTTGTAAGGGCAGGAGTGGTGGCTTGAATTTTAATCACATACTGCAACAGTTGGAACTTTGGGCAGGGGTTGTAAGTCTCTTCATTCAGTGCCATCGTAATTTTGAATAGCTGCTGAACAAATGGTCATAAGTCATAGACTACCTGTATTATTCGATACGGTAAAAGTTTAACCATGTTTTTTTTTAAAGTTGTTCTCCAAGTGTATTATGTTTTGTTTTTTCTTCTTTTGCTTGCTTGCTTTTGTACCTCCTTCTATATATATTAAAGCAATACATCATAAAAACAAGAGTCCTTCTAGCAGTGTGATTTACAGGTGGCCCTTGGCTTAGAACCATTCATTTAGAAAAAAAGGACTTATGACTGGTCCTTACAGTTAGGGTAGTATCCCTAAAGTCATGTAATCAAAATTTGATGCTTGGCAACTGGCATGTATTTATGACAGTTACAGGTTCCCAGGATCATGGGATCATTATCTGTAACTTTCCCAGATAACTTTAGCAAGCAGAGTCAAATGGGAAAATCAGATTAATGACTGCGTGATTCACTTAACAACTGCAATGGTTCACTTAACAACTGTAGCAAAAGGGTTGTAAAATCAGGTATAACTCACTTTACAACCAGCTTGCCTGACAGCTGAAATTCTAGTCCCAACTATGGTTGTATATCAAGGACTAAAGTGTACTGGGGTTAAGGTGGAAGACTATGTTGGCTCCATAAACTACTCATGGATACCAGCTCCGTCTCCTTTGTTTTGAAGGAGGTTGGGAGATATGTGTAGTTACAACTCTGCCTCTGTGTCCACCTTTCTTCCACTAGAATGTGAATCCAAACCAACTCCATCAATTGTGGACACTGGAGATATAACTTTCACAGAACCAAGAACATAACCAAATCATGTTTCTTCTCCCAATACACTGAGATTGAACAGTTCTGATACATAATTGCATGTGATTAGATTATAAGTTTATCATTCAGTAACAGCTCTTTTTCCACCATTCTTTAATATATGGAAAGCAAAGCAAAGCAAACAAATATTCCTTCAGTTTGCTTGTTTGCCTTTCTGAAGCCCTGAGTAGTTCACAAACCTTTGTTGATAGCCTTTGTGTTGGCTCTTGTTGTTTGGAAGAAATTCCACTTCAGAGGGTGGAGTGTCACATTAGGTATCCAAAATGGACCCAATTCAACCTAGAATTCAGCTTGATCCAAAGCATATCCATAAATAAGCACAATGTTCAGCAATTTAGTTGATGTGGAAAACCAGATTAGATCTGATGAGATGGAAATAGCAATCACCATAGCAACTATCTATCTTTTAAGACAGGAAGGGGAAAGAAGAGCATTATAGTCATTTCTCCCTACCCATTTAACCCCTTTATTTGTTTTATATGTTTTTTTAATCCGTATAAACCTCCTTGAGTTGCCATGTATGAGCAGGCAGCAATATAAATTTTCTAAAATCAATCAATAAATCAATCTATGGCATTACAGAACAATTTGAAAATGTTTCTATATATTTCATCATCTCTAACAATTACTAGTAGGCCTGAAAACATTTTCCCACATGTATTATTTAGATCTTCTGGGTATTCATAAGTATCTTATATCCACTGATGATACCTTTCATGCCATCAAACAACATTTGTTTAATCCAGGTTCTTGGGAAGGATTGGTGGAAAAAAATATCAGATCCAATGTAAACATCTGGCTGACTGTGTCACCAACCATAACAAAAATAAAGAGGCAACCACTCCATCTCATGTAGAATGAAAGAAATGTTATTAAGTTGTCTTTTTTACAAATGTAAGAAAACAAGTATCTCAATTTTAAATTAGTAAGCCCACACAGTTAATAAGCAATACTAGAAAAAAATAATATAAGAAAAAAAGAAAAGAAAAAAGAAAAAAGATAGTAACACAGATAAAAAATAATAATAACACAGCAATTTTAGCTTAGTGTGAATCAAAATCAATATTGGTGTAATCTAGATAAGATGCATTTAAAATTGAAGGGAGATTCTCAATCAGAATTAGTTGAAAAATAGCTTGTTTCTTTCTCCTGGAACTCTGATCCTGGAAATGTGAGGTTCTATTATTAGCTCACTCTATGTTTTTGTACTTAAGAATTAATGTTTATTACAGTATAATCAGGGGTGGGTTTCAACCGATCTAACAACTGGTTCACTGAGTGTGCTCTTTGTGTGTGTGTTATGATTGCAAATAGAGATTCAACTGACCTGTTCCTGCAGCACCGGTGAGTGAACCCAGCTGATGGGCAGCAATCAGACTGCTGCGCTGATCAGCTGGGCTTGAAAAAAGGGCTCAAAAGGGATAGAATAGCACAGG
>JANHFR010004718.1:8022-18538 GCA_032468015.1 Mimophis mahfalensis | reverse complement strand
AAAGCACAACTATGAAGATGTGAGAAAATACCCGAACAAAGCATAATGCCATACACATAAATACCCACGAAAACATATCACTCACACACACACACACACACACACACACACACACACCAAGAGTTCACACTAGGAACTGCAGGAAGAAGCAATGACAGCATCTGTGTGTGTTATTCTTAACGCTGGGGAATGTGCTTGCGTTACACACAGAGAACCCCTATAAATAAGCATAACCAGCTTCATTCGGAGATAAGTATACTGTCTATTTTTAAGAGAAGCATGGTTCTCATCCCTTCGCTGTGCAGCACGCAAAAAAGCACCTCGATTTACCACCTTTTGTTTAGTGACTGTTCAAAGATGCAACAGCACTGAAAAAAGGGGCTTAGGGCCTTTTTCCACACTTACAACTCTTGCAGCATCCCCGTGGGCACAGGTGTTTGCCCTGTCTTTGTGACAGTCACAGTGTCCCCTTTTGCGACCTTCTGACAAGCAAACCTCAATGGGGAAACCAAACACACTTAACCACCACCACGTTACTCATTTAACAACCGCAAGGATCCGCTTAACAGCTGTGGCAAGAAAAGGTTGTAAAATGGGGCAAACCTCACTCAACAGCTGTCTCGCATAGCAACAGAAATACTGGACCATAAGGGCCAGTATAGGGCCATAAGTCGAGGACTACCTGTAACTAGCACAACCCGTGACTGTTGAGTAAGAGAAGACAATTTCAAAGCACAGAAAAATGCCTGACGGCAACCCAAAATGCACGATATGATTCTGGATCATGCCCACAATTCTCATCTTTATTTTTAAAAGTTTGCCTTTTATATCCTGGTCCAACTTTCTGGTATGTATTTATTTCCCATTTTTATTATTTCTAAAATTAAATCTAGATGACGCATATATCTAATATTCCTCCTTTTCTCACAACCACCACCCTGTGAAGTGGCTTGGACTGAGAATGTGTGACTGGTCCAAAGTCACCCAGGTGGCTTTCATGCCCAAGGTGGAACTAGAATCCCCTGTCGCCTGGTAATTGGTCCAAAGTCACTCGAACCAGTTCTCATGTTTAAGGCAGGACTAGAACTCCCTGTCTCCCAGTGATTGGCCCAAAGCCACTCAGCTGCCTCTCGTGCCTATTATAACTATAAATATTTCCATTCATCAAAGATCTTATAAACCTGGGTGCGTGACCTGTAGCAATGTGACTAGTACCTTAGCATGTTTATATTTATTTAAAATTGTTCGATAGCATATTGTAAATCGCATTGGATGCTTAGAAAAGTAGACAGGCTAAAGTTAAGCTCAATAAATCTTAATTTCCAGACAAAAAAAATAAGTCTCTATGTATCAAGGAAGCAGAGTATGGCAATTTTAAACTCCTGTTACTGTTTTTACACTTTGCTCTTGATATATTTGATGCATAAGATACATCTATGTTATGTTTTATTAGTAACATATGGCAAACTTGAGTTGCTTCCTTTATAATTACAATTATATTGTAATTGTATATTTACAATTTAGAACTGGGAGCTGAAAAACCTACCTGCTCTCACAGCCACCAATAACAACACATTATATCTAAATCCCACTCTGGACATATGATTTACAGAATCAGTCACATGACATATGGAAATGATCAAAGTGACTTACAAACAGTCAGTGTTACGTGCTGAACCTATACAAGCGCTTGTGAACACAGAAAGAAGACAAATATGTTGCAACAGTATTAAAAGATCTCAATTTCTTTGGGGTGCTTAGTTTTAATATATGTCTAGTCAGTTTTATCCACTGCTAAAACAACTGATACACTCAAAGCAAGGATAAAGCCACGCACACACCCAACATCATTCAGAAAGGATCAACATATTACAAGTTGTCCCCAACTTACAACAGTTCATTTAGTGACCGTTCGAAGTCACAGCATCCCTAAAAAAAGTGACTTATGACCGTTTTTCACACTTATGAACACTGCAGCATCCCTAAGGTCGTGTGATCAAAATTCAGATGCTTGGCAACTGACAGTTGCAGTATCCTGGGGTTATGTCATCTCGTTTTGCAACCTTCTGACAAAGTCAATGGGGGAGCCAGATTCATTTAATAACAGTGTTAATAACTAAGCAATTGCAGTGACCTCCACTTAACAACTGTGGCAACAAACGGTGCAAAACCTTATTCAACAAATGTCTCACTGAACAGAAATGTTGGGCTCAAATGGCATCTAGGAATGGGAGTGTAACTGGCCGGCTGGCTGTCAGTTCCTAGATAAAAATGGTATCTAGGAATGTGGACATATGTGGCTGGCTTGCACTTCCCAGCTGCAGAAATGGTACCTAGGAATGGGGGCATCCCTGGCTGGCTGGCACTTCCTGGCTGCTCATAACAGACAGTATGAGGATTATTACCACCCATTGTTACCTATCTCAATTATTACCTCCTCGGTTTGGGGGGGTTCCTAACGGAAGGAGGGAAGACAGCTGAAACCTCGCCCCCCACAGCCATGACAGTCGCTGCGGAGGGTCCTCAGTGGCGGCCAGAGCCAGGCCCGCCTCCCCTTCCCCGCTGACAAACCCGGCCCCCCACTCACCCAGCCTCGGAAGACTCTGCGCCCCCGCAGCCTGAACCACCAACTCTTCTCTGCCCAACCGGAAGTCCCGACGCTCAGAAGACACCTCACTTCCGCCCCGGGGCGTACCAAACGCGTCGGTGACTCCTTTAAATTATTTTTTTTCCTTTTTCTCTCCCGTTTGTTTTCCTCCTTCTTTGGATCGTCCTGGAAGCGTCTCGGAAGGATGGTTTCTAACAAAATCCTTTTGAACGCCTCCTAGGTCCTTTGCCTTCTCTTCGCCTTTCCCACCCCTCTCTAGAGCTTGCTAATGGTACGGCCCATACAGGCTCCCGAGGTGTTGTCCTCTGGAGCTGGACAGGGAAAAAAGAGGGTCCCGTGGCTCCCGCTGATTGGCCCAAAGTCTGGCCTCTCCTCCAATGGGAAAATGCTTGCCGAGTTAGGGCGATTGGGACAGAATAACTGTTGCTAGGCGAAGAAGGCGAGCTGGGAAGGTAGCGGGGGAAAAGGCTGGGGTTCTGAGTTCGAATTTAAACGCGGAGGTGCGCATGCGCCGACGCGTCGTTCCGTCTGCCGCTCTCTTTTACGTTGGAGTAGAGACGTTACTCAGGAGGGAAGCGAGCCCAGTCACAAAAAATGCACTTCTGTGCGTTGATTTCCATCTCCACCAATGTGTTTATATCCATTTGCATTGTATTCTAGAATATAGAAGCATAAAGGTTGGAAAGGGACCTCGGAGGTCTTCTAGCCCAACCCGCAATCCCAGTCAAATAAATGGTTGTCCTGTTTTCTGAAAACCTCCATTGATGGAGCATCCACAGCAACAGGAACATTTAACAAATAAATGCGATGCATTTAAATAAATAAAACCATGGAACGTTTGGGGCTGTCTGAGTTATTGGCTTGCAGGTCCTCCAGTCATGTTAGCTCGGGAATTCTGGGAGTTGAAGTCCACAAAGTCTTCAACCTGCCAAGTTTGAAGACCCCTCTTAATAGCTATTACTATTAAGAAAAAATTTACAAACTCTGCTGGCTTGGCAAGCAAACCTCTCTTAAAACGAAGCACAATTTGGCATTAATTTTTTTAAAATATTTTTTTTTAAATTTCCAGCAAAGCACCTTTGACGTCAGCAACACTTGATTGACAGCTCGCCCGAAACACGGGGCGGGAGAGAGGGCGGGGCGACGAATTGTAAGTGGGAGACTTATCACCACCCTCTATTTTAGAGGGTGGTGGACTTATCCCAATTATCCCCGCCTTCTCTTAGCAGGGATTGGTGCAGCTGGAGCGGCAGTCAAGCCTATAAGCGGTAGCGTTGAGGAGAAGTGGGCGTGGCTGGCGGTGCTCTCCGAGCCGTCCCCTTTGCTTCTGGTCTTTGGGTGGTTGTCGCTGTGCCCAGGTTGGGGTGGGGGTGTAGTAAAAAGGGCGGGAAAATTTTGGCGGGAAACGGTTTGGTGGGGAATGGTGGAAGAAGGCGTAGTGCGGCCATTTTTCCCCCCTCTTCTGTTGGTATCTTTCATGGTCTCCGCAGAGACTGCCATTAATCATTGCTCTTTTTGCATGAAAAAGCCCTGGTTGAATAAGCCCACTCCTATTTGAAGCGGGGGCAATAGGAGCTCAATTTAACCCAGAAAACAGAGCAAAATAAGGCGGGGGGGGGGGTTCTCTTCCCTTAAACTCTGCAGTCCTGTCAGGATGGCAACAAAATCAGTCCCCAAAGGAAATGTACTTGCTGTGGGTTATTCAAAATGGGGTGAAATGCAACTGAAATGATGTTTTTTTTATAACTAGGAGGAAATCAACTGTTGCAAGACAGTGTTTTGCATTTGTAGATTTTTTTTTAGAAGGGACTAGTCCACAAAAAAAAAAAAAAAAAAAAAAATGGAAGAGGAGAAAAATTGTCAGGAATGCAGGTTGGGGCAGGTTTGAGGATTAGGAGATAATCTCAATCCTGACAGATCTAGTGTTTGGAAATAGTATGAAAATTTATCTTTAAAAATGACTATGCCCATGCAATACTTAATTCATACCTGCTGGTGTTAGAAACGACGTGTTAAGTAAAATGTAGATATTGGGAATAATGTCAGATGAGTCCTGCTTGGGTCCATCTAACCCCAAGCATAAAACACTTATGTGGTATTAATTTTTTTGTACCTAACTATTGCTGTGTTTTATGGGATCCCTTCCGTAAAACTTTCTTGTATTATAATTTGCATGATAAAAAAATATCTAATTGAGTTTCGGGCAAAGTTATGAATCTGTTCTCTATTTCCAACCGGCCAGCATGTTAAGGGCTACAATCAGATGGGATTTTAAAGTTTATAATTCAAAACAAATACTGTGTTGTCCATGTGCATTGAGTTATGAAATAGGAATAATATTCCTCTTTCCTAGGTAATCTGTAATATGCTTAGATTAGCATTAGCCCATAAATTTAATCATTGTGGTTAAGCCATGGTTCGTAGCCTAGAGTTTGGTAAAGCCAGTTGAATATACCACAATTGGGGCAAATAATTACGTAGTGTAGTGTGTTTTCTACTTGTTTAAATTTCTATACTCCCCATTTGACTTAAGTGTCTTGGGAGTTTACCCAAAATATATGTATACCACATATAAGGCTCTTCTTGTCTACTTTTGTGTGAAAGTGGATAGTAAATTCAGCACTAATATTAAGCTGTGGTTGTACAAACTCAGAACAGCTACAACATGGCTTGAGTCTTGAAATCTCCTTAAAGCAGCTTTTTAAATAAAGTGTTGCTTTATTGCAAACAGATACAATCCATGAAATGAGCAATGCAAAACTATCCCCTAACAACAAGAACTATTAGCAATCATTTGTGGACAAACTTACACATAATGTAGCAAAATTTTGCTACTTCTAGAGAAAATTATCTTGTTTATTAAACAATGCAGATAAAAGCTATTGAGGTGCCTCAGAAGTTTAAATAGAACAGGCAGTCAACTGGTAACAAATGTCCCTTTAGAGCTGGCAATAGAGAACAATATGGGCTGTGGTTGCTAATAGTTGTTGTTGCGGGACAATTTTGTGTTGCTCATTTTATTGAGTGCATTTTTATTGGTTAAAGACCAAAATAATAACTTCATCTTTTATTGCACTTCAGTATACTGTAGAGTTCTGTTTTGACCCACCCAATGCTCAGTGTGCATTATATATGGAGTAATTATGTCTTTTTTAGCAATATATGAATCTTGTGTTAAGTAAATAGTTGCCAATGTGTAGGTGGCTGTTTTGAGATTTTCCCATTTCTCCTGGTGGGGGCACAGGGAAACAAAACAGGTAAATCTGATGTTAGAAATTGGAGTGTAATTTAACTATAGTGCTAGTTGAGTCTTAAAGGAGTTGAATGTGTTGGGAAGAAAAGTTTCTTAAAACTAATGTTTAATCTGCTTTAAATTTGATGCACGAATGTGTTTTCCCCCCTCCCAGGAAGGCCATTCTGGGGCCTCTTACTATCAACCACTTCAAAGAAAAATGCGAGACTGTCATAGTAGTTGTGTTCCTCCTACAATCACTGCTGTAGTGAAGCCAGGAAGCGCAGGACAACGCTGCACACAGGGTGCTTTGGTTACTGGGGGTCCTACGCAGGGGCTTGAGAGGGAACTTTCCACGACAACCTTGAAAATTTCACAGCAGCCATTTTTCCTGCTACGCAAAGAAGAACAAGAAGCATTCTTCAACCTCCTAGGTCCAGTAGTTGTGTCTACTTGTGCTAGGACTCAGCCCTCCTTGGGACTGAGATGGACCGCATTCAAAGCACAGCAAGCCTGCAAAAGAGAGCCTTTGACTTAATTGATACACAGAGTTTTATAAGATACAATTGTCATCTTCCCAATTTTCTGTATCGGCAGCACACTGTCTGATAGATTACAAACCTAGATTACAAACCCTTGCCTTCAAACCTGCCCCCCCATTTAAAAAAGAAATGCAATCACACACTCTCACTTAAATGTGATGGGATTTAATAGAAGGGCACTCGGAACTTTCATTAAAATCCCATAATGATTTCTAGGATCCAAAATGATTGCTGTCCAGCCTCTGGTTTATGGCCTTGTGCAATATGTTTTTTTCTGTAAATCACAGATTAGCCGATTTAAAACATCTGCATTTCAGAACGGCAAAAATGTTTGATTTTAAGTCAGGGAAAGAAAAGATTTTTAAAATACGTAGGTAGCTTTGGGATGGTACCACTAAAAGCTATGTCTGGGAATGTATATGTGAAATTAACAAAAATTAAGGATAATGACTTTTTAAAAAATGTCCAGGAAAATATCGGATCTCCTTTTTCCCACTCAAACACAGGGTAATGTGTTTTTTGGGAGGGTGGGCGGCCTAATATATCAAATCTCTTTTAATGATTTCACCAATTTTCCCCTTTTTTCTGATTCTAAATGTATAAGCATGGCAAATTCTATAGTAACAGGATGTCATGCTCTTATTGCACATTGTGATCAAGAGTAAGGTTTATTAAAAAAAAATTTCATCAGATGCTATAAAATAGCATAAATACTATGTTAGTTTGTATTGCCTGAATTTAAACTTTGTAATAGTGAATTGTATAGCTTAAATCGGATCCCTCTGCTTTATTTCTCATCAGAGGATAGCTTGGTACAAGATTTCCTGTCCACGGACACGTGTTACAGAATCTCAGATAAGGTACGTTTCCTGCTATGTTCATGCATTAAGACTTCCAGTATTAGAGCAATATTGTATGCTTAGTTTTACAGCTCAGTTTTAAATGACAATATCGGAAGCTTACTTTTCACACAAATAGATAGGATGTTCCAGAATAGGCTTTTGTTTATTTGTTTTCATAAGAAGCTTAACAGCTCTTGTAAAAAAAACCACCACATTTTTTTTAGCAGGAAGTAGATAAAACGACCTTTGCCTCCATTTTCCAGAGTACTGTATGTTCTTCCAGTATATAGAAAAATAGGCTGTATAGAGCTAGTTGGTTAGTGGTTAAGGCATCATGCTAAAATTCAAAAGACTCTGAGCTGTAGTCCTGCTGTAGAGATGAAATCAGCTAACAATATTGATAGTTTGGACTTAAATTCACATGACAGTTCTTCCGTGCATTGGCAACAGGAGGCAGCATGGCAACAGCATGCTTAATTGTTCACATAACATCTGTGCTAAGCTACAGTGATAATTTTATTTAGCAACCCAAACTCAACCATTCAAGAGACGATAAACTGCCTCCCAATGCAGAGCTCCTGATGCTGTAACTGAAAAGGCATTTTTGGGTTTTTCTGACACTTTTCTCTTCTTAGTGGATTTCCTTAGTAAAGGAATTTTTTTAAGAAGCCTACTAGAAAGGGCTTAGCTGGAAAGCTGCCTTCTGTCACATCGTAACTTTTTATTCTGTGTTTTTTATTGTTGTGAGCTGCCCTGAGTCCTTCGGGAGATAGGGCAGCATATAAATCCCATTAAATAAATAAATATCAGGGTAATTTGACTATTAAAGCTTCATCTCGAAATCTAGAGCAATCATAGCTTTCCTAATAAAAGCAGATGGGTATTTTGACTTTTCAGTTCTGTTTCTATGCATATATTCAGGATGATTTTTTTCTTCTTCCATGTCCCCATATTACAATTCTGGTTTTTAAAAATATTAAAACTCACTTTCTCATCCAGTATCTTATAGCCATGACTATGATGTACTTTAAACGAGCTGGCCTACATACACAAGAATATACCCGGATCAATCTCTTCATAGCTCTGTAAGTGGCACAGTTGTTATCGTTTGAGCTTCATGTTTTTTCCTATAGTTATCCATTTGTTTTGCTTTAAAGATTTTTTTAACGCTCAGGCCATTTAAAAATATTAACGTATCTGGACAGATCTTACGGTTGGAAGTGGCTTATCTAGATAGAGAGACCCAGAATTCGGTACTGATTTCACATTCTTATTCAGAAGTAATTCATAACCAATCTTTAGATGATGTACAGCAAAGGATGAAGGATAGAAGTGGAGAACATTTGTCTGTATTATATTGACATGAGCCATTTGGTACTCTACTAGAAGAGGGTATCTGTAGCTTAGAGTTGAATTGTGGAGTCCTTGATGCTCTCTGAGCTTCATTGATGGTTCTTAGATGTTTCATTACCCAACTACTAGGTAACATATTCATTGCTATTTGTTAAAAGAAAGTGGGATTTGCTTTCTTCTTATGTGCAGTAGCTTACCCTGTCAGTGTTGGTGGCTGTGTTGTTTTCTCCTTGGTACTTCCTTATTTAGGCTGTTATTGGATTTTTTCCTTGCTTTTCATTACAAGTGGAAGATAGGTGATCCACTACCTTATTCCCGTGCTCCAAGTGCTTGAATGTGGACTTTGTACTGTGACTATTATAACTTTGTACAGTTGTAAAAAGTGATGTATTTCAAACTGAGAAAGTGACTCAGCTTTTCTTGAGAAATTATGCAGTATTATGTCACCGAAGGAATCCCAGCGGCTTTCCCTGTTTCTGACATCTCTTTGTCCTAATTATAGGTTCTTAGCCAATGACATGGAAGAAGACACAGAAGACTATAAATATGAAATCTTCCCCTGGGCACTTGGTGACAACTGGAGGAAACTATTTCCACAATTCTTAAAAATGAGAGATGGCTTTTGGGCTAAAATGAAGTACAGAGCGTTTGTTAGCCGGCGATGTTGTGATGAGGTCAGCCACAGTTTAATCTGATTAAAACCAGTGGCTTGATGGAGGGAAGGGCAGAATTATTTCCCATACTGCAAAGGAAACACTACAGTAGATACTGGCAGTGGGGTGGGGGAGTGATGGAGGATAACAACAAATAATGGAATGAATTTTAATGTTATGCATAGTATGCGTATAGTGTGTCCAAATTTATTCTCCTTGGGCTAGAAAAAAGATACTTCCCTGATGTTCTGCAAAAACGATGGCCCAATATTCTCACTAGACATAAGAGCTTCCTTGTCTCTACAAGGTCTATACTAGCTATTATCAGGTGCATTTTGTAGTTGCCTAACAATGGAAAAAGGGCAGCCCAGTGGCTAAGACGCTGAGCTTGTCAATCAGAAAGGTTGGCAGTTCGGCGGTTCGAATCCTGAGTGCTGCATAACGGAGTGAGCTCCTGTTACTTGTCCCAGCTTCTGCCAACCTAGCAGTTCGAAAGCATGTAAAAAATGCAAGTAGAAAAATAGGGACCACTTTGGTGGGAAGGGAACAGTGTTCCGTGCGCCTTCGGTGTTTAGTCGTGCCGGCCACATGACCACAGAGACGTCTTCGGACAGCGCTGGCTCTTTGGCTTTGAAACAGAGATGAGTACTGCCTCCTAGAGTCGGGAACGACGCACGTATGTGCGAGGGGAACTTTTACCTTTACCTTTAATAATAAAAAATTTTTTTTACACAAGTATGATTTTTAGCAGAGCGCATTTGATATAACAGTTAAGACACCAGGTTAGAAAGTGGAAGACCAAGAGTAGTAGTCCTGCCTTAGGTACAAAGCCAACTGGGTGACCTTGGGCCAGTCATCCACTCTCAACCCTAGGAAGAGAGCGTTCTCAGTTGGGGCGCCCGCCTTATGGAATCAACTGCTGTTAGAGCTCCGGACGGCCCCCGACCTCCGCTCTTTCTGTAAAGATCTGAAAACCTGGCTGTTCACATTAGCCAGCCTGGACTGAGGGTTTGGTTTTAATCATTGTTTGTTAGGGTGTGTTGGGTTTAATTTTCTTTTTAACTTTTGTACTTGGTTGTGTTTTAATGCCCTGTACACCACCACGAGTCCCAAGGGAGAAGGGCGGTATATAAATCAAAACAAACAAACAAACAAACAAATAAATAAGAAAGAAGTAAGGGCAAAGCACTTTATTTATTTGTTTGTTTGTTTATTTATTTATTAAATTTTTATACCGCCCTTCTCCCTAGGGACTCAGGGTGGTGTACAGGGCAGTTAAAAACACA
>JANHFR010004715.1:57918-70421 GCA_032468015.1 Mimophis mahfalensis | reverse complement strand
TTGCCTCCCCGCTCGGCTTTTCGCCCTCTGCAGGCTCTAGGCTCAGCCTAGAGATTGCGAACGGCGAAAAGCCAAGCCTCCCCGTGCCCGGAAAAAAGTGCCGAGGGGCTCTTTTTCGCGGCCATGGTGAGGCTTTCACCCTCCCCCACCCCAGCCTCCAATGCTTTAGGTGGAGGCTGGGGAGGTAAAAAAACGCCTCCCCACAACCTCCCCAGAGGCCGGAAGAAGCCCCGGTTCGGGGTTCCAGCAGCTGCCGGGAGGCTTGAGTTTTCGCTCCTCCAGCCTCCAATGCTTTAGCTGGAGGCTGGGGAGGGCAAAAACCTCCCCAGGGGCCAGAAGAAGCTCCAGTTTGGGGCTCTCGCGGCTGCTGGGAGACTTGAATTTTCACTCCTCCAGCCTCCAATGCTTTAGCTGGAGGCTGGGGAGGGCGACAATGCCTCCCCACAACCTCCCGGAGGCCGGAAGAAGCCTCAGCTCAGGGATTTCGCAGCTGCCGGGAGGCTTGAGTGCCGGGCGAAAACGCCACCCCAGGCTCCACGGGGCTAGAAATAGCCCTGTTTTGAGACTCTGGGAGGGCTGGGGTGGGCGCGGCCAGAGCCTCCCAGAGCCTCTGTGCAGGCCCTGGGGTGGGCGGGGCCAGCCGTTCCTGCATTTGCCAGTTCCCCGAACCAGCTGATTTTTAACAAGCGGCTCCCGCAAACCAGACCAAACCGGCTGGAACCCACCCCTGCTTTTAACCCTCTCTAAGAGGTTTACAAAATCAGCACATTGCCCCTAACAATCTGGGTCCTCATTTTACCCACCTCGGAAGGATAGAAGGTTGAGTCGACCTGAGATTTGAACTGCCTAATTGCAAGCAACTAGGTACTACATACAGCACTCTACTTGCTACACCACCATGGCACCACGGAGGCACAACAATGATAGCTAAATCAAAAGCGGGAGGAGGCTAAGTTCTTACAGGAGGCACACCAGAATGAGGGAGGTGAAAGAAGGATGGCTTGATTGTGTAGGTAAATGGGTTGGTGGAAAAAAACTGAAAAGTTGCAGCAACAATTCCTTTCCTCCTTTACAACTCAAACCATGCTTCCTTTCTGATTCTGAGTGTAGAGCGGGTCTTCCCTCTGTGGTGCACTTCTGGATAGCCTTCAAGTGTGAACCAGACACAGCAGCAATCTTAGATACCCAAACAACTATTCTGTTTTAGCACGGTAGTTTCCTGACTAATGTACCATATGCTAAATAAATAACAGTCCTTGTATGGCTGATATAGAGAATGATTCCCTTACAGTGAATTTTCAAACTGTCCATCACTGACCCACTCTCTTGTAAGAGCCTGACTTCAACTTTTGCAAAAAAGGGGGGGGGGAATGTTTGGGTTTTGTAGACATACCGATACCTTTCCCCTGAATAGCCTATTAAATCAATGTCTTACTTAATTTGCATCTGTTCTAGCTGCTTGTTTAATCCAGACATTTCTTATTTCCTATTCAGTTAGTTCTTGTATAGCTTACCATGTAATTCTATAAACTAAAGTTTAAAGAAAATTGCAAAAATAGATTTTTAAGCCAGTAGCATCATTGATGACTGACTGTCCCTCTAGGTTCCAGGCCAGAATTCTACTTTATTTCTAGCTGGAGTTGTTAGGGAATAAAACTGGAACATTTCAATGAAACATATTATTTCCCATCCAATTACAGTTCTCTCTTGATCAAGTTCCAGGTGACCCATTTTGTACAAGTAAACATTTTCTCCTCGTGCATGAAAAATTTCATTTGTCTTCTCTAATGCTTTTGAACTACGTCATTTTTTAGCAGAGTGATACTGTAAGTATAGGTAGTCCTTGACTTATGACCATAATTAACTGTGGAATTATGGTCATAATTCATACTAATCATTAAGCAGGTCATCATATGAGTCAAATTTGCAACAATTTTTGGCAGCAATCAGTAAGCAAACATCATAATTGTTAGGCAAACCTTGAAAATGCTTAGTAACCAGTCATTCTATACTCAAAATTGTAATCCCATAAAAATAGCCTTTCAGAATCTATTTGCTCTTGCAAAATACCTTTAACATGATAAACATCTCAACAACCTTGACTCATGGTACCTACATAGACATGACCATGGAGGCAACAATATGAAAGGTAAACAACAAAAGGTAACTTGCTGTTGCCTTTTTCTGAGATTCATATTCGGTTCCTTTATTTCCAAGTACAAGCTAAATTTAGCTGATCTAAATCAATATAACTCCATTTCTATATAAGCAACTGAAATTCTCTGGTGGTGTTGAAATGAAAAATAAACAAACAAAAAAGTTGAGAATATGAAAAACTGACAAATTATAAAAAGGTTTCTAACTATAATAAGTAATAAAACATTTACAAGACAATCTATCTTTAAGTATGGCTTGATGTGCAAAAGTAAGATTTAAATATCTGATTACAAATAACACACAAATACTATCAGGAACATTTTGGTCTGGTGAACCGGCCTGGAGTACATTTCATGACCCATTCTCCTATAAGAAATAGCAATGCTCAGATAAAACTTTTCTAACCTAGGGCAAGCCATGTTAGCATGTACTGTTCTGTTCGTCTTGGCAAATATGTATAAAAAACGTTGTCAGTGGAATTTTCCAATTCACAGATAGAAAGTTATTCCATTAGTGTCTTACCTAGGGCTCTATTTATTACTTTTAGTAAAAAAAGCCCCTGCAATTATGAAACTATATGTGGGCCCCCAACTTCTGAGGCCTCCATCTTAATCTATACATATAAACAGAAGTGTGGTGAGGCGTGTGTGTGTATATGTGCTCTATACACTCCTACACAGAGCAACCAGTCTTGCCCAAACTTGGCACATACACACCTTGGCATTGCGAGATCAGCCCTAGGGGGTCATGAATGCCTTTGGGGGGGGGGTCTTTCTCCCAAAAAAAATGGTGCTGAAATGGATACCCCCACTGACATTTCACTACAAAGCTGTCCTGCAAATGTGCAGAGTCAAGACATGCAAATCAGGCAAAGAATGCTGGGAATTGTAGCCTGCAGCATTGTCATAAATACTCAGGTGAAGCCAGGTTATCAGCTAGTATGGACATAAACCTTTCCTCTCCAAAGTTCTTTCAAACACTGACTTTTATTTTTTATGTTAACATGAAAGTTATCTTTAGTATTGAAATACTATTGCAACTGTTTCCTCCTAAAGTTCTACTTACTTATTTCAGGAAAATTGAACAAGCTGTTTAATATTTGAATTCACCATCTCACACTGAAAGTAACACATACCTGCCAACATTTCCGAACTGGACATTGGGATAATGCTTTTTTCATGCTCTTTTCCAAGCATGCATTCTAGCTCATAAATTGAAACAGGTGCAGCAAAAGATGTAAGTACCTAGAGATAAAACAGTATTTGGCCCAGTCTAGAAATATGTTCAAATAATCAGGGTGAGCTAACTGGGATTAGATCAGAGCTTGCTTCTAATAGTTATCCAAAGTTTTAAGAAGCTTTTTTTCTTTTCTCTTTTTAATTAAATTTATATGCCGCCCACTTCCGGAGGACTCTGGGCAGCTCACAACACAATAGTACAATAAAAATCTTAAAAATTTAAAACAATTAAGACAATACAAGCCCATCCATACCATTGGGCCAGATATCACTAGAACTTAATAGCGAGATCAACGGTCCCAAGCTTGCCGGAAAACCCATGTCTTCACTGCTTTCTGGAAAGCCAGCAGGGTAGAGGCAGTTCAGACCTCAGGGGGTAGCTGGTTCCAGAGAGCCAGGGCAGCTACTGATAAGACCCTTCCCCATGGGCCCACCAGCCAGCATTGCTTAGCTGATGGGACTTGGAGAAGGCCGACCCTGTGAGATCTTATCGGTCGCAAGGAGGTGCGTGATAGAAGGCGGTCTTGTAAATAACCTGGCCCTAAGCCATGTGGGGCTTTATAGATAATAACCAACACCTTTAATTTCGTCCAGAGACCAATAGGAAGCCAATGCAGCTCATGGAGAAGTGATATAACATGGGTGTACCTTGGTGCAGCCACAATAGCTTCTTTTCTTGCTTAGTTGGGATCAGTAAACATTTGCTTGGTGCTAGAGCTAGATAGCTAGGAAAACTGGAAATACTTCTTAGAAACTATTACTGTGTGAGATGAATAACATATGTCTGAAAACATGAGAGAATATTTCAAAACGTGCTTATCTATTGGACCAAGAAGAGGCAAGTTTATTTTCACCTTCAGACATGGAAGTTCACTATCTCAGCTTAACCTATTGTACAGGATAACAGATAGAAAAAGGTTAGAGGAAAGGGTTGTATCTATTCAATCTTGAGTTCCTGAAAAACTAGAGAATCCAAATCTAACTAACAAACCAACAAATCATTATACTTCCTCAAGGCACAGGAGAGGCAAATCTGTAAAACTTTGAAATTATTTGAATTCCACATAATGATTTTTCTTCTTGGGACAAGAAATGCATTTGGAAATTGTACCAAAAGAGTTTCCCTTAATAAATTGCTCAATTTTATTTCCTGTCACACAATCTATGTAAACTATGGTCCAATTTTTGAAAATATTTTTGGTGCTGTCAACAGATAACCATTTATGTTCTCGTACATGGTCAGTGACTGATAAACCATCACAACAGGTCATCATATAGTTTTATAATTGCAGATTAGAAATTCTAGAGTTGTGTAAAGGATTTGAAAGGGGTATTGAGCGGGGCAGTTTATCATGAGCATAAAACTCCTCCTCCAAAATGTTATATCAACTATACCTATATATGACTGCCTCCAAAGTTGTCTCCATTTGTATGCATGTATGGGTGTATGAATAGTCAACAGCTACCTAGAGATTACTTGCAAGTTGAGTGTCTTATTGAAGTTTAATTTAAGGGAAAAAATAGATCATTCACTTTGTAAAGTGAATCACTAAAATACGTTGTCTATTTTAGTCTTTCTAGTTCTAGTGCCATTTTAATGGAAAGATTTATAGTGGTTTATATTAGTTATTTAGATAAAAAATTTAGTTTTAGTTAGTTATTTAGTGATGGGCAGAAGAAAGCTCAGGACCATATTGGTTGGAAACATGCAGAAGAGACCTTCATCCTGCAGTGGATAGACAGTGGCTAAGATGATGATGATGATGATGATGATGATGATGATGATGATGATGATTTATAAAATAGCAGCTAGGGCCATATTTAAAACCACTGTATCCCTGTCAAGTTGGTTTGACAACCAAATTTAAAAATTAGAGGTTTTGTGCCCACAGTCAATTTGTGTCACAATTTGACCACATAATACTATGATGACAATTACTAATTGCTATCTACATCTTAATTTGCACATAACTACATAATCGGCTCATCACTATGAAACCAAAGGAATTTGCAATCTAGCTTCAGATGATGGTGACTGATTTGCTTTACCTAACAATATATAGAAAATATTTTTTCCCAACCTAATCTACCTAGGCAGTTACAAATGTGTCTGTTGGATGTAGCCTGCCACAGAGTAATCCCTGCTTAAAGCATACAGTTAGAATTATAGGTGAAGTTAGGGTTAGTTGTGAGCATGAAGCTTTACTTGGATGCCTTAAGTGACAGCATTTGATCACTCACTGATACTATTTCTCATGGAAAATATGTCACACCAGCATATAGGCTTTGGTTGCTCGGTGTATTTTTAACAATAAACACAAAGCCTAGTGCTAACTTATACGGATCATATCATTAAACAAACTATTGTGGTTTAAATAAGAGAAGAACATATATAGTTTTTGCAGAAAATTATCCTCCAAATACTTTTGAAGAATATTGCGTTAACCAATTCCAGTCTATTCTGTTGTTCGTCCATTTTTTCAGCAATTTTGTTACCATCTGCCATAGATCAATTGTGCAGCTTAAATGACAATTTCATCATGATACAAAGAAGTGAAATTTGGAGGTACACTCAAGGCGTTTTATACATGGCTCCTATGTGCTCTTTAACAGTTAGAGAAGTTGTTGGATGAGGTGACTAAAAAAAGCTGTTACCTGTCATGAATACGTGATAATATCCAGTTTTATTCTCTTTATTGACTGAATTAGTTGTGGCTGCAACTGATAACCTGGGCAAGTTTTGAAGCAGAATATGAACTGAAAGTCAATTTAAACTGATTTTGAATTCGGACCGGAGAAAGAACTTGAAGGGCAGGCAATTCTATCTCTCATCATTAGATCTACAGCCTGGCCTAGATGGGATTGCAATTAGCCCTACAAGAGTAGGTGTGTAGCTTACAGTATTTCTGAATCCTACTTTGTTATTTGAGGCATATCTGATCTCAATTGCTGGAAGTTTCTTTTATCCACTTCATCTCATCAGCTATCCTTGCTGTTCAGCAGATGTAGTCAGGACACAGAATGTATGCTCTACTGCCATGATAATTGGTTGCCATAAGGTACATTATTCAGTTTCTCTTGAAGGCAAGCCAGAACCTTTGTCTAATGTGGGAGCCGCTAGTTGGAACTGGGACCACTACAAACAAGCAAAATTATATTACAGCAATTATGAGAGAACAGCGCTGGTTCTAGAAGTAATAGGTCATTTTGGTTCCAGTGTTTTTAAAAAAATGACTATATCAGTCAGGCTGTTCATCACAAGAAGTAAAGTACACCTTATACTAGTGAAGACAGCCTAAAGCCTAAAGCACCAAAATTATAATGTAATCTTCCCAAACTGACACCTTTTTTTCTCACGTAGATAAGAATGGATGAAATTTCAGAGTCTAGCTAATTAAATGTTGAATGTTGGTTAATCTTAATCAAACCCACATAGTACTTTAATAATCAAAACCAGCAGATTTTATCTGATTTGACCTATCGAACCTTGGAACCAGTATAATTGATGAAGCAACAGTCTTCATGTGTGCTCAACCCGTTCATAAGATTACTACTTCCTTCTGAATTTGCTGCTGTTCATAAACCATTTTGAAAGGTGCATATATATTCTACTTACTGCAGGAATTCAAATGTTCCTATGAGGCACACCTCTGTTATGTCAGGGCTGTGGGCAATGTTATGTCATATAATTCCTTTCTGATCTTATGGTTATGGGAAGATACATCAATTTGCAAAGTACCAAAATAGAATAATCAGTACAACCAAAGCCCTGGAAGCATTTCATGCTAATAAATGTTTCTCTGCCAAGATCCTATCATCTTCCAAAATGGGTTCAGTCAGATAAAGATCTTGAATATGCCCAAGCTTAAACATAATTTGGCATGTTTAGACAAATATCGTTTGAGCTTAATCTGACAGTTTATTTGCATAGCCTTTTCTGAATCTCCTAATTTTCATCTGCCAAAAATTCCATTACATTTAAAACATATACAATTCAACCAACAAAATCACATCTCCAGTGAATGCAGTGAGAGCTTTCTGCATACAAGTTATACCTGATCACCTGCTCAAAGGTAAGTATGCATTTTCTATACAAGTTTAATATATTATTATTGTTATCTGTTCAAAACAATGTGAATTACAGCTGTCACTTCTTTAGCTAATGTTGGCTTTAATATGTACTGAGTTCTTCCCAAGAACCTAGGATATAAGATATTGGTGTAGTATATATATGGACACAAGCAGTGTGATCTTTTGCAATTGATTGATGAAAATTTTGTTAATTTGCAGATTTTCTTATTGCCACCTTCTAAATGTTTAAGATTTTTTTTTAATATAGTACCCAGTGTGATGATAACCAGTAGGACCACTACAGCCAGTTTATGCCATAATATTTCCATTTTCAATCAGATTTTCAGATATTGATGCTTTGTGATCTTTTCCCATTCTTTGTCATCTATTTCACTGTCCCCTGGTGGTGATGTTGTTGTTGTTGTTAATCTTCATTTCCATATTCAACTAGTTCAATAGCCAACTAGACAATCTAGAAGGTATCTTGGGAACTGCAGCAACATGAAACAACCAGAAAATGGATGCATTCACATCAGACAACATCTCCCAGAATTCTTTTGAAGAATCTATGATAGAGATGCCAGAGATAAATCGGAATTTCTTAAGCCTCCAAAAAGTCTTGCTAATTTTACATAAATTGCACTTCCTACACAGTAAGGAGCATTATAGTTACTGAAAGAGTATTACATCAGTTTTATTTAAGATTATAGAGCCATAATTAGATGCACAACATGGAACTGCTCCTGAACCAAGATTTCCTTCTGGGTGTTCAGGTGGCAGGTGTGGTCAGAAGGGCATGTGCCTGCTAGGATTTTGCCCACAACAGCAGAATGACAGAATAACAGAGTTGGAATGGACCTTGTGGGTCTTCTTTTCCAACCCCTACTCAAGCAAGGAGACCTATATCATGTCAGGCAAATGGTTATCCAATCTCTTCTTAAAAACGTCTAGTAATGGACCACCCATAGTTCTGAAGGCAAGCGGTTCCACTGATTATTCTGTCAGGAAATAATAAGTCAGAAAACCAATCAATGTAGCATCTTCAGCATATGACATCCATAACAGCATACCCTAAAAGGTCATCACTCTAATTTAGAACACATATCTCTCTCTATATATATATATCTTATGGTATTCCAATAAAGACTAATTTCTGTCTTACTTTTGCTTATTCTCACATATCTATTTCATTTTTATATTATTTTTGATCCAATATTTACATGTACATGGGGTCACGATGGGTTGGACATGACTTTGCAACTAACAACAACAATTTGCATGTACATTTGACCATTTAGTATTACATTATGACTTTATAAAACGTGAGGTGCATTTTAGTGAATATAATCTGAACGTTCTATATTTTTGGAATTGATGAATATAGCCTTTGAAATTACACTCGAAGGGGTAATAATGTGGCCTTTTTAATGGAGCCCTGGGAAACATTAAGGAAGTCTTCTCAA
The DNA here is from genome assembly GCA_032468015.1 of Mimophis mahfalensis. Taxonomy (NCBI): domain Eukaryota; kingdom Metazoa; phylum Chordata; class Lepidosauria; order Squamata; genus Mimophis; species Mimophis mahfalensis. The sequence continues at coordinate 61,492 of JANHFR010004715.1, read as the reverse complement.
AAGCTAGATTTAACTTTCTAATATAGCTGCAATAATAGCAAATGTAATTAGCAATCAGGTATTTATTTACAGGCATTTATATCTAGGTCATAACACTGTGAATATGCAAAAGTTAAAGCAAAAAACAACCAGAACCGAATAACAGAATAACAGAGTTGGAATGGACCTTGTGGGTATTCTTTTCCAACCCCTACTCAAGCAAGGAGACCCTATATCATGTCAGGCAAACATTAGGGAAGTCTTCTCCAAAGCTAGACTTAACTTTTTAATGTAGCTGTGATAATAGCAAATGTAATTAGCAATCAGGTATTTATTTACAGGCATTTATATCTAGGTCATAACACTGTGAATATGCAAAAGTTAAAGCAAAAAACAACCAGAACCGAAAAAAACAGTAATCACATTCTGAAAAGATATTGCTGCTTAATTCCTATATTTTTTTTCCAAAAAGCCACAAAAATAATTCACAAAACAACCAATTAAATAATAGGCTTTATGCCTTGTTTAAAAAAAAGTAATAAGGAGAATGCCTCTGAGACAAGGTATTCCACAATATGTGGTCATTACAAAAAAGAACTGTCTTCATATCCATGTCTCTTTGATGTCATGCCAGGATGCATACATGGGACAAAACCAGAGGTGGTATTCAGTTCTGACAGGTTACGGAGAACCTGTAGTGATAATTTTGATTGGTTCAGAGAACCAGCAAATACCACCTCTGATTGGCCAATCGCATAACCACACCCACCAAGCCACGGCCACAGAACCAGTAGTAAAAATTTGAATCCCACCACTGGACAGAACCATTTGAAGGGGACAGACTCTGAGGCCACACAGAGCTAAAGCACTTTGAAGGGAATAATATTATAATTTTGGTGACCCATGCAATAACAGAAAATTGTTCATATCCTAGTCACCACATATTGTACATTTGTGTTTTCTGGATCATCATTTAGGTGAAGCCTGTATGAAGAATATTACAGTAATCTAGCCAAGAACTGAGGAAGGGATGATTTAATGTTGCCTGAGTTCACTGTCTAGTTATCAAAGAAATGTGGAGGAAGATGACGTGGCCAAAGACCACTATACATAAATTCAAGTTTTATTATGTTTTTGGAGTTTGGGGTACACTAATGTGATTCCACCTGGAATGTGGATGCCTGAAATAATAAGTAAATTAAATATATTATCCAATACCTGTGAATCCATAAAGAATGTGAAGCATTCTCATTAGAAGCAGGTATTATTAATATTGGCCAGGAAATTAATACTTTTAGAAGACACCAGATAGAAGAAGATAAGTTAAAGCTATTATGGGATTATATTTTATGCAAAAGAATTAGTTTTATTAATACCAATTATTGCCTTGGACCTTAAAACCTACTTTGTCAGTACCAACAGGTTATTCTATGTGCTAGTCAACATTCAGAGCAAAGAATACCACAATCCTGTCGTAGCTGAAATGATATTTTTTGGAGCTCTTAATCTTGAGCTATCTTCAAGGACACAAAGAACATTTGGCTGCAGCTGTTTACTATTTACACAGAACTGACATATGAACTTCACACCCCAACTCATTCATGTGGTTCGACCCTGTGAGTAACTTTGTTTGAAGAAGTAGCCTTCAGATGTCATTACTTTTCCTGTTTTCAAGCTGTCTTCAGCTGTTCTCATTGAACTCTCTTGAAACTGTTACCTCTTTTCATATATCATATTATTCTGAATAATGACTTGCAACTGATTACAGAAAGCTAAGTTATGACAAATGAATGTTGACCAAATGAGCAATCTTGCTACAGAAACATGAAAGTGAAAATGTCCTTTGTATATTTAAAAATCTTTATTTTTAGAACGATACTATATTGTTTGCATTATTTGCTAAAGTCATGTACAACCACAATAACACAAGAACTGAAAGCATGTTTATTGAAGCCTAGTGATATACAAATATGAGATGCATTTGTAAAATAAGGGAACATGTTTTATCATTTTCATTACAGAGACCTATAATTTATAGATTATGTATTGATACATGTTCTCATAAAAGCAATGTGTTATGATTCCTTCTGATTTGTTACATATATTCAGTAGAAAACAGCATTTATTTAACAAGAACAAAAGTTGCCTTTCATTCAGAATATAATATATGCAATAAAGAAGTCTTATCAGATTAAAGGAAAGTACAGGTGGGCATCCGTTTTAACATACTTTATAAGCCAAACCTACTAAAAACAGTACAAATATGAAGAAGCTAAAATTCCTTCCACCTTTCTATCAAAACCAAAAATCATAGAGATGCAAAGCTAGAAACATTGGGTATTTCACACAAGTACTAAGAAAGCATGCTGCATTATAGACACAAAAATATTCTAGTTCTGCATTTTTCTAAGTCACACACATACTATATCATCTCAATATATGGTGGGAACACTGTTCATTCCCTACATTACATGTGGGAATTCTATATTTTTCAGACCACCATTCCTTAGATTTTTTCTTAATCTGTACTGTTTTATTTATGTACTTATAAACACTCTTCACTTATCTGGGAAAGCATGTCAGCATAAGTGGAGCACTGGTTTTTCCAGGAACAGTATCTTAAGTATGTGCGTTAAAATTAATCAGAATCTTGCTGTGATCTATAAATAATTATTTCTATTAAATATACTTAAATAGTTGGTTTTAATGACCACTTATTGTCTACCTTTTAGTGATAATATATTTTGCTGTGTTTTAATCAATATATGAGTGTGCCTAATTAATTATTTTGTCCTTGTTTTTTTATTTCTCTTTTATTCCTTGAATGCCTTTTTGGATAAGTGAACCAAAGTCAAATGAATATGACTGATTTAAATACTGTGAAATAGTACAAAATTGTTAGTTTCCGCATAGTTTTCAGGAATCCACATATTTCTAATCTCTGTTAATGTTTCATTTGTTCATAAATCACTTGTGTCTGCATTGACCTAAAAATGTTTTAATCTATATAAAAAAACATATATTTTTAATAATTGAAAATTTATTGCAAAATATGCATTTTGTGATTATTTTTTCCTTATTTCTAGACATATTCTAAATTTTGCATTGTAAGCATAAGTTCTATTTTTGAATTGAGAATTACATATAAAATTGAGAGAAGTTTAAAATCCAGAAGAGAATTATATTCTAATCTCCACATTACTCCAGGGCCTTCCAATCATAAAGATTTTATTTCCTGAGCCTCCTAGCACCCCATGCCCAACTCTTCCAATATCACTTATTTTGCTACTTTCAGTGTACAAGGGAATGAGGTGCCAGGGTCAATTTTATTTCTAAACTAAGCTTAAGGTGGTTTGAAAGTTGAATACCTCCAAAACTCTTTCCATTCTTCAGTGATTTGTCTAAACATGATGTTATCTCACTGCAAAAGAGGTCCTGCATTAAATCAGGGTCAAGATAGAGCAGAACAAAACCCAGTTGGCTTTCTACTTACTGTATATACTCGAGTATAAGCCTACTTTTTCAGCACCCAAAATGTGCTGAAAAAGTCACCCTCGGCTTATACTCGAGTCAAGGTTGCTGAAGCCCTGCCCAC
>JANHFR010004714.1:16514-26678 GCA_032468015.1 Mimophis mahfalensis | reverse complement strand
AAACCGCTTTTCGACTTACAAATTTTTCTACTTACAAACGTGCATTTGGAACGGATTAAATTCGTAAGTAGAGGGACTACTGTATTTGAATGACACCATGGAAATGGTGGCTATGATATTGGTTGTTGTTACCAATTCTGAAATTTTCTCACTGGTGCAAGATGCAAGAAAACATATCTTTGTCCAGTGGGATGGTATTAGAGAAGAAGCAGTGACCCTGAGCGGAATCCCAAGGGGGTGGGTAGAAGCCAATTTGCCTCACTTTCAACAAGATTCTGCCCAGCTATTAGTAGCGTTCCACTGCCCAACTCTTTGCGCCTCAGCAGTTAGCCAAGAACTTCATACAGTCCACTTGATGAGACCAAACAAAAATGTGTGCAAGACTTAATTTAATACCACTATTAATGCTAGGGGGAGTGGATTACGTTATAGATATAAGAAAGTTTAGGAGCACTTAGAGTAGATAGGACTTAAGATTTGCAGGCCATCTGAATGATATGCACAAGGTGTCAATATTCAGCAGTACTAAAGGCAGGTGTGTATTTGCTGTTAGGCCATCTTAGGAAAAACAACACACTTTCCTTACCAACTAAGGAAAGGAATGCTCAATATCCAGGGTTCAATTTTTAGCCCCAGAAATAGGTAATGCAGAAATAGTTGATTGCCTTTCTGTAAAGAAATGGAACAATCCATTGAGGACAAGAAGAGTTCAATGTAGAACAGAGCAGCTGGACATCAGGTATTAAATAAGGCCTCTAGGTTGTCAATGGAAGCTGATAATTAGCACAACACTTCATGGCTCTGAAATGTCACTGTTGGAAACTTTGAAAAACTCAAGAGAATTTAATGGGCAGGGTATGTGCCTGTACTGCATGGGGTCCTATGTGTAGTTCCTTTCTTTACATCAGTTTTGATTTGATTTCTATAGCAGCAGCATTATCATGTCTTTTTCAATGTTCTGTAGTATAGATGAAAGAATACGTCACTTTTAATCAGTTTTCTTGTCAATTGCTTTAGTTTTTGTTTTGAGAAATGAAAGGGGAAAAAACCTTATGGTCTTAATGTCAGTGTTATTAATGATGAGACTTCCTGCTATATTTTTGGGTAGCTTATGACTACTCAGTTCAGGACATGCTTTAAATTTGAATGCATAATTTTCATAAGGTCACCAAACACACCAAGCATATGGAGTGAGGCTGATGAGATAGGAAGCGGAAGCTGCCAGCTAGAGATAACCCTTAAGTAAAATATTACAACCACCCAAGACAACAAAATATGTGCTAAGTGTTCATTAATGGGAACGCTGGGAGGAGTTAAAGTTTAACTTCCTTGAGAAGCCATTAAAATCTCTGCCATCTCTTTACTGTTTATTATCAGAAGTAATAATTCAAATCTAGCTGAACCATGACTTCCTAAGGTTTATGCATCCAAAGATCTGGGACTTAACTCCTGATCTTTTATATGAACCAATCACAATAATTTGTCTCAATTGGGTTCTTTTTTTTGTAGGAAGCATTTCTGTTCATTGGCCTATCATGAAGCACATCCAGAAATCTATAGCTGTCCTTTCACAACTGTTCCAATCTTTGGAATAACTCTTGTGTTTCCATCTTTTCAGCTATTCCTATGGCACTCGATCTAATCATTTTGGAATGAACCACAGAAATCAACCTGCCAGTAGTTGGTCATTCAATATGTGCACAGAATTTCTGTGAGATAAAACACAGATTTGTAAGCATTCAGGGTCAACCATGCAATAAGAGGACAGAGCACATGTGAACTTTGTTAGAGGTCCTTTCTTTCACTGACTTTTCCCAGTGCCTTTCACTTCCATTTCACCTCTGTCATAACTATCATTGTTTGCTCTTGAGATCCATTTCTCATGCAAAGATTGGTTACTTCCTTGGCTTTCTCATGACTGAACTTATCAGTCCCAGGCATAATTTTCACAGAACCACGATGGCTCCATGAGCCTGGGTGCAGCCTATTATTTTGGATGCTATTTTCATCAATGTTTGATGAGGGATTATTGATGTCAGGAAGAGGCTCAATATTGTTTATTATCATTAAATGGAAGCTTTCATGTGTTTTTTAAAATTCAATTTATATGCCGCCCTTCTCCGAAGACTCAGGGCGGCTTACAATTTATAAGCACAAATCAATGTGCTTAGCAAATAGCCTTCATTCTTTAGTATCTGCCAGCTTATTGGGGCTTTTGCCCCACCCCCACCCCCAAGCAGCATTTTACAAAGTCAGCTGAATTAGAATCCTTAAACATACCATGATAATTACAGTTACATGTTTTCAGTCCTGTTATTTCAGGTTTATCAACTCTTTCCTTCATGGGCTCTTGTTCCACTGTTGAGGAAATCTCTATCTGAAGTACATAATTACATCACTGGTTCTGCTATCTTTCATTTACTCAGACACATTGTCCAATCAGAGCCCTTCGTGTCCATCACAACCATTTTACCTACTTATCTCAAACCAGTATTAATTCGATTTCCATTTCAATCAGAAAGGTCGGCAGTTCGGTGGTTTGAATCCAAAGCACTGCGAAATGGAGTGAGCTCCCATTACTTGTCCCAGCTTCTGCCAACCTAGCAGTCCAAAAGCATGTAAAAATGCAAGCTGAAAAATAGGGACCAGTAATGTTCCATGTACCTTTGGCGTTTAGTCATGCCGGCCACATGACCACGGAGACGTCTTTGGACAGTGCTGGCTCTTCAGTTTTGAAATGGAGATGAGCACCATCCCCTAGAGTTGGGAATGACTAGCATGTATGTGCGAGTGGAACTGTTACATTTTACCTTTATTGTGGTATAGTTGGCAAACAACCAGAATCCAGTTGTGATTTTTTAATATATTTTTTTTATTAAATAAGTTTTAACCAGATAAAAATGTAAATTATAGAAAAGGAGTAAACAAAATAGTGAATAGCTAAGAAAGGAAATAAGAAAAAAAATGACATAAAAAAAGAGAAAGAGAAAAGGAAATACTACAATATTCTGATCTTTTAAAATATTGGTTATAAATGCATTTATATTTCGCCCCCTCCTCTATGATTACATCATAATTTCCTTCTCTCAACAATGTCCGTTTTCTAATCAGCAGCCTCATAAATCACAAGTACATTTTTTTTCTTCAAAAGGATGACAAGTTTTAGTAAGGATGGGGGGAGGCTATAAATAGAACCTTTCACAGTTTGATATAATTCTGTAAACCTCCAGGAGTTCCTAAATGTTGACCGTGTAAAAATGATGTTGATGAATATGTAAATAAAGCTCCACATTGTTGTTTTTTTTAAAAGAAGATTCATTTAAAGAGAGAGATATATTCCTGTTTCTGCCTCGAAAGAATATAGCATAGGTTTCGCAGTGCTCCTGCTGATAAGGGTATAATTTTTCATTAACTTTATTACTACTTTGGCAGAAGAACTCCGCTTTGCATGGTTTGGGGCAATGTTACTTAATCCAATGCCATTTTATCATCTGTAGTCACTTGCCGTCTTGCATAGAGGAGAACAGCCTTTGCTCTTGATCAGTCGCTTCCTCCCACTTCGTCCTCCCTCTGCATCTATGACCTTTTATACAGTCCTAGCTAGAATGTTAGATACACATTCACCCATAGCCTGACTAGCACATCATAGGCCCAGAGCATCTACAATGATTAGCAGTTATTTTTTCCCCTCTGGCAGGTAATCTTTGGCAGGAAGAGGAATGAACCAGACAAATTCACCATTTCCTTTCCTTAACTAATTCCACATTGTAATAATAAGGACAGCACATCCCTCCTCTGGCATCGTTACTAAGGCAGAACATGGACTAGCAAACAGAGGAGTGCAATTTGGGCTTGTATGCTTTTCTGCCAGCTCAGAAACGAAGGATAGCACTTTGATGTGGCCATCTTGTTGTGGCCTTTTTTTGGTCTCTGTAAGCAAGAACTCTTTTCTCACCCTTCCTGTTCATCATTATCTTTCTGGAATCCAGAAGACTGGTCTGTGCATCTTGTTTCCCCAGCAGATGACGGCCATAATCAAAGGTGCACAACTGTCAAATTGATTCAGTCCCTCTGGGTCATATGGCTGCCACAACAGTTGTCCTCCTTGCCAGACTGAACATGAGGCTTGCATCATTAAATCTGATGGATTTTTTACAGGGGTGGGTTTCTACCAGTCTTAACAACTGGTTTTCTGCATGGGCGCATCGCATTCAACAACAAAAAAAGCTGAAGCACAAAATACAGCTGATCGGCACAGCAGTGCTGATCAGCTGTTTTCGCGCCTCAGATTTTTTTAAAAAACAAAGCCAGAAGTGCACTGCGCATGCATCACATTCAACAACAACAACAACAAAAAAAAGCTGAGGCAAGAAAAACAGCTGATTGGCTCGGTAGCATGGATCAGCTGTTTTTTGCACTTCAGTTTTTTTTTTAAACAAAGCAACTTGGATTGCTGAACTGGTAAGTAAATTTAGCAAATGGTTCGCCCAAACCGGCAGCTAAATTTAGCAACCGGTTTGTCTGCATTGTTGCTAAACATTACAAACAGTTTGCCCAAATTGGGCTGAACTGGTAGAAATCCACCCCTGATTTTGTATGTCACACATTATCTCCAGAGTTTATATTCCAAGGAACTCTGGAGTTCCTTGATATGGCATTTGTAATCTTCATATTTTTTTTTTATCAAACAAAGGTCAGATGAAATATTAATGTGTATACATTCCTACGCCTGCATATGGTCAGATGTATTTAAGTAATTCCAAGAGGTAAATTTATGATTGCAATGTCATTTTCTAGATTTGCATGATTAGGTAATAATACTGTAGATACAACCATTAATAAGGAATAGTAGATGTATTTTTTAAAATTAAAACTTTTAATTAAACTTTGGACTAAATAGTTAGGCCATGCTGCTTGCATTTTTTTGTGTATTTTCTCTGTATTTACATAAATACAAACTTTGATTACTCTACTGCTTATATATAAAATTATATAAATATATGTGAAAGTATATAAATACAGGTAGTCCTCAATTTACAACATTCCATTCAGTGACTGTTCAAAGTACAATGGCACTGAAAAAAGTGACTTATGACTTTTTTCACATTTAACGACCATGTGATCAAAATTTGGATGCTTGGCCATTGATTCCCATTTATGATGGTTGTAGTGTCCTGGGGGTCATGTGATCCCCTTTTGTGACCTTCTGACAAGCAAAGTCAATGAGGAAGCCAGGTTCACTTAACAACTGTGATTCTATCTTAACAACTGCAATGATTCACTTAATAACTGTGGCTAAAAAGGTCATAAAATTCACTTAATAAATGTCTTGCTTAAAAACATAAATTTGGGTTCAATTGTGATTGTAAGTCAAGGACTACATGTATGTATTAATTTAAACTAAAAATGCAAAAATTTTAGACTATAAGGGCATAAAGCTACATAGAGTAACATCACTCTAAACAGCCAATCTATTTAAATTATTATTTTTTATTGCCCATCAAAAAGCTTGATGTATACAATATAACTGCAAAAGAAGATCTAAAAGATGTTATTCCATTTATTATTCCTGATTAAGGAAAGTATTAAGATAAAATGCTCATTATTAAAAATGTATGGAAAGTGAACATAAATTGTCATGTCTTTTATTTATTTATTTTTTTAAAAAAGGAAGATGTATTTTTAAAGATTCTTTTAAAAAATCTTTTAAAAAAGATTCTTTAAAATCTCAAATATTTAAAAACTTTGTATAGAGTCCAAAACTGAATGGCTTAAGAGGGCTGACATAAAGATGATTTTAAAACCACAGTCACAAAAAAATAAATAAATAAATAAAAATTAAATTGGAGAGTAAACAAGAGCCATAAAATATGATGAAATGGTTGACATATAAAGTTGTCTCTCTTGTTGACATAATCTATGCACTGGGTGGGAGTGACATCTACAGTCTCCTTTGATGCTCTGTAATAGTACCAGCCTCTGCCATTCAGGTTAGGAGAGGATGGAAGGAATAGATACAGGGATTATGTCTTACTTAAAACAGAATAAATCTAAGGAGATTTATTTATTCCTCCTTCTGTAATTATTACTCATTTCACTTCATCATCTCTGTTAAGGAATTTCAGAGTAGCCCTTGAGTATGCACATGGAATTTTGAGAGTAGCTATGAATAAGCACAGTAATTCAGTAACCATACAGATACACTGAATTGTGAATTATGGATTTTATGGATTTTATTGGACTTTGCTTTGCAGTAAAGCAAAGCAAAGTCCAATAAACAGTCCAGGTTCATACACAGATAAACAGTAGACAATCCAGTTAACAAGGTCTTCTTACCAGTCCTCTGCAGTCATACACAATAACAGTTCTTCTGAGTTGCAAACAGTCGCAAACCCTTTGTAAACTTCACAATTAACAACCACCCTCCAAATGGAGAGATCAGAGAGCAAAGAGAACAAACCAAGTTTCTAGCTCCCACTTAAGGACATTGGCTAACAGAGCTAGACAATCAGGAAACAGTATGATGCAATACAAAAACTACAACAGTCTTAAAGCAATATAACACATTGCATACAAACATACAACAGTGGTTTATATATTTTCTTCCCAACTAGTTAGGCAGTGGTCATATTCCTAACATTCTCCTTCATTCATAGTAAGTAGAAAGAGAAGAAAATGTGATGAAACAATGACAATGCAGGGCACAGCAGTATAACTTTGTTTTATCATGATGCCTCATCATTCCAGTATTCTAGATGGGTGACCATTATTGTGCATTTGTTGTTCTGAAAAAAATGCTTCAGCAATTTTATTTTATTTTTTAAAAAGGACTGTTATAGCTTCGAGATTAGAAATTTTATTCTCTGGGAACTGCAGTCTTCATAAATTTCATGAATATAAGGAACAACAAACAATGAGCAACACTTAGCTATTACCATAACTGAAGTTAATGAGGTCTAAATTGTTAGCCTAAAGAGAAAGTGGCCATCTAGGCCATTAACATTTTTAATGTCAAAGTGGCACCTTTTTGTCTATCAGCCAAAAGTGTTGTGGTATGAAATAAACAAATTATCTGTATTGCAAAAACAGTGTAAAGTACCTACTAGATCAGGGGTCGGGAACCTTTTTCTCTCAGAGAGCCATGAAGAGAGTCATATTTTAAAATGTAAGTCCGTGAGAGCCATACAATATGGTGCTTTCATGGCGGCAGCAGCGGCGGCGGCGGTGCTTTTGTAGTGGCGGCGGCTCCGCTTTCTTGGCCCGCCCGTTCACCCATGAGCCAGATGCAGCCCTCAAAAGAGCCACATCTGGCTCCCGAGCCGTAGGTTCCCTACCCCTGTACTAGATGAAGAGTAGAGAACATTCAAGCCAAGTGCCATAATGGAATTTACTATAGAATTTTCAGTTATCAATCAAGCCAGCATGTTGATTAGCATTCAGTTCTGTGTCTGAGGGTATTCTGGGTGTTAGTTTTGTTTTCTGTTGCTGTATTGTGCCCAAATCCCATCTTGATTTTGATTTGCATTGGTTACGTGTTTTGTATTCAATAAACATCTTCATTTTTTAATTTAAAAAAATCAGATTATATTTGGCTGGGTAGGAAATGGATGGAGGGAAGAATAAAACTCTATTTTACTATCCCCTTTAAAAATCACAGTTAATGGCTTATAATTTATTTTAGGAATAAGGCTGCTTTAAACTTCTGATTTGGAACTAATTGAAAAGAATTTTGCATGGTTCAAAGGAAGAACCTGTAGCCCAAGTCCAAAGAATCACCACCCAAAGGAAAGGGGAAAAATAGAGAGGTACTGCAGCATGGAGTCACCCTGTGGGAGACAATGACAAAGGCTAGACTGGTGAAGCTCTTATCTCTCGTTTCCCAAATCAGTCTGGCAAGATTCTTGTAAAATAGATGAACAACAATAAAGAAACTGCTTTGGCCTTTTCATGGAGTTGCTCTGCTTTCTTGCATTAAAAAAAATTCCATTTCATTAGCACATTTAATATATTATGCAATAATTGTACTCTAAATGTATATAAATATATATTTTATAGAATTTTCTATAATATATATTTATAAAATATATAAAAATGTGCCAATCAGTTGGCTGATTGAATTTGCATGGATGCTTGCATCCATTTACACACATACTTTAATGGACTTTTTGGAGATGTCAGCCATTTTTAAAGAACTGTTTCCAGCTGAGGAGGGCTGCTCCTACAGTTTTTAGGGATGTTTTCCCTGGATCTATTTAAGTATCATCCTATGCCTCACTTTTGAAAAGGACATTAAGTATGTATTGACTGTGCTGTGTCGCTGTTTGTAGAAAATAAAATATTTAGTAAATTTAGTTTCACTCAGACTCAAACTGGGAAAAAAATCATGAATACTGACTGTTCATCTATAGGGCCATGCCAGCCATGTTCTGTATTAATCTTCACGGTATCCTTCACGGACTGGAAATAGGAAATAATTCTTATTTTTATGGTGAGATACATTCCAGAAAATGGAAATAATGTGTCTCAATCTCTACATTTTGTCATTGGGAGTTCTGCAGGTTTCTACCTTTCATCAAGATGAGTCTTTCTCGTCCTGGGGCCCTGCAGCTCCTGTTTCCTGACAGTAATGATTGATGTAAACAAACAACTGTGAGAAATTGTCCAAAGTCTTAGTAGGTATTATCAACATGGAGACAGAGGCAGATTAAAATACATTCAGTAAACTGAAGTTCTGCCCAGACAAAATGCTGAGCAGTCCTACTTTGATATTAAAGTTATCTTTTACTGGATTTAGTGGTTTCTGCTAAAATATGTACCCATTGTTCTTTCACTGCGTCTAAGGGATCTAAGTTGCACGAGTGTGAATAATTGAGATAGTACCTTATGTTTATACACTTTTTCTGCCACACATACATACATACTACAGAACTGAATAAAATATTCAGAGTAATATTGCATGCAATAGACCTTTTTTTGCATGAATTTTGTCTAATGACCAATGGCTAGCAAATTGGTATAAAACTGAATTGTCAGGAATCACCACTTCAAACAGGATAATATAGGTTGATTCCTACAGTATATGTAAGAGGCTATATTTAATGTAAGGCATTTAGATATATTTCAGGTTTTTGTGTCTCTGAGTGTATGGTACTCCTTCAAAAATATATCACAAATCAGGGACCACAAATAAATATAATGGGCTAGTGATTAAGCCGTCAGGCTAGAAATTAGGAATCTGTGAGTTTTAGTTACGCCTTAGCCATGAAAACCTGAGCCAGTCACTCCCTCACCTCAATTCTCCTCAGAGGGTTGTTGTGGGGAAAATAGGAGGAGAAAGGAGTATTAGGTATGTTCATCACCTTGAGTTACTTACAAAATAAAGGTGGGATATAAATAAAATAAAATAAATAACATGCATATACACACTTTTGTAGCATCTAGAAATTATACCAACTGATGTTGCTCTTCTGTTGCATTTAGATTGGGGAATCTGCTACAGAAAATTGGGGAGTGGAAAGTGAGGAAGAGGTAAAGGTGATAAAAATAATATCTATTTGGATAACTTTGGATATGGCTTAAATTTTAAATTCTAAATGTAATTTAAAACTGCAAACTTAAAGTTTACATTTAAAACTAAGAGCAAGGTTTGTTTCTTCAATAGCTATCTGTCATCCCCATCTTCCAATTGACTGTCAGTTTTTGTAACCAGGCGAAAAGGTCTGTTATATTTAGCACCAGGAGCATCCTTGTCACTTTCCATGTAGGCTTCCTGAGCCATGATGCCTGAGAGACAGGGAGAGATCTTACAATGTAGATGGGAATATAAATTTGCTTTCAAGGCACACACATAAGCTGAATGAACTCAAAACACTGAAACAGAAATTTTAATCACTCTGCCAGTTGGAATGATGAACATTACAGCCTTGCAATTTTTAAATAGATTATTTGAACCCATGCTAATATATTTTCCTAATGTCAGCATTCAGCATCTGCAATATATGATTTATTTATTAAATTTATATGCTGCCCATCTCACTTTTGAAGCAACTCTGGGCAACTTACAACACAATAAAAAGAATATAAAAATATTGTTGTTGTTGTTAGTTGCGAAGTCATGTCCGACCCATCGTGACCCCATGCACAATGTTCCTCCAGGCCTTCCTG
>JANHFR010004713.1:363895-375156 GCA_032468015.1 Mimophis mahfalensis | reverse complement strand
CCTACCCTATCTACCCTACCGATACCCTACTCTACTCTACTCTAGTCTAGTCTATTCTTTAGTTAAGAGTTGTGGACTTCAACTCCCAGAATTCCTGAGCTAACATGACTGAAGCAGGAATTCTCGGAGTTGAAGTCTACAAGTCTTAAAGCTGTCAAGTTTGATAGATGCTTTAATGGATGTAAAGAACATATGGTATACCTCCACAGCCTCATGATAAAATCCATGCAATTTGCAGGTAAACTTTGTTGCTCAGGGTTAAATCGCCAAGGACATTTCTTATGTGATGTGTGGACCCAGCACCAGGGAGAAGAGCCCCCTTAGGTCTTTCTGAGGCTCACCTAGTTTTACATACATGTGAGCCTGCTCATCCCTTATTTTTACTCTGCTCTGTCATCTGATCTTCTTTTCTGATTTCTAGAGCTGTATTCCCAGTCCAGTTGAGAATGACATTTATATATGCAGTTTTTCCAAGAACAACTAATGAGGCTGAAGATGTTTTATGCCACATGAACAAATTAGTTATTGTCCATTCTTTTAATTTAAAATGGAGACATGCAGTAATTGCTCTATTATCAGGAAATACTGTGATTCTATTATGTTGTGCTGAGCTTCCAAGGTTGTCAGTTCTAGATAGCATTGTTCTTTATCTCAACTATTATTTCAAGAAAATGTGACAGGCTGAGCCATTTTTTTTTAAAAAAAGAAATAATTAAAGATGTTACTACTGTATGTCTCAAGCACCCAGCTGGATGGCTTATGTTCATTCTAGTTCCTTAGATGTAGGACAGTGCTATTTCTAGAAAAAATTAACACCGTTCTAGTATCATTGTGACCATTTAAAACGAATGGGGATCTATCATGTCCAAAGCATAAAACACTCCAACAACTCTGTACATTCTTTACGTCAAGAAGATATAAAGATGTTTGCAATGCCTCTTATCACACTGCACTTTTGAGAATTTGTGGCCTGCAAAGCTAGAATAAAAATGTGCTTTTGAAGGATACCATAAAGGACTTTTCTGACAAGCTATCACAGTAGTTCTCAACCTTCCTAATGCCGCGACCTTTTAATACAGTTCCTCATGTTGTGGTAACCCCCAACCATAAAATTATTTTCACATACACCTGTATTTGTATTGAAATATGTGTTTTCCAATGGTCTTAGGTGACCCCTGTGAAAGGGTCATTTGACCCCCAAAGGGGTCCCGACCCACAGGTTGAGAACCACTGCTCTGGAGGCAAGACCAAATGTCTTGGGAAACTCATAAACTTAAGGGGAGAAAAGTTGCATATTTGCATCCTAATTAACCTAGCAAAACAGAGACGTTCATTTTGACAATCCTTTTAGTACACCAGGAAGCCCAGGGCGTAGCTGTAAATGGACCAGACCAGAACGCCGAGTCAATAGTCATTCTTCTGTGATGCCAGTCTGCCTGATACCAGAGAAAACCCAATATTCAGGGCAGGTGGGGGGGAGAATATAACCCCTTCTGCTCAGGCAGATCATTGTGTATTTTTCAGTTCCATGCCTGATTTAGAGAATGGGAAACTAGGATGACATCGATGATGATTTTATCCATTCACCCACATCTATATGTTTCTATGGACCATCTTCTGGTCTCGTATTACTGTTAGATTGCAGCTTCAGCTACCATTTGTCAGAGGACAGAGAATGATCCACCAACCTCTAAAAAGGAAGAAATATGAGATATTTCAACGGTATGACCCGGTGTCTGATTACATTCCCAACGCTTAGCAGACATACTTCAAAGATACAAGGTGGCAGCATTGAAAGTATCCAGCTGCAGCACCAGCTGAAACCATGCCCTCTCTGAATCCCGCTTCTCCTTTTGATTTGCAGTTATTTTGATGACTGGTTTCTAAAACTGAAGACCAGCAAAGCAGATATCACATCCCCCTCAAAGCTGACCTTTCCTGCTAATGCCGTGTTCCCCAGGTTATTCTGATGTTCTGCTCTGGGGAACTCCAGCTTTTTCCTACCAGAAGAAAACTGTACACCACATCAGTATTTAAGCTTTTAGAAGACAGCAAAGCATGTTAATGAATCTTTGCTCCCTCGAGGTTCATTACTTCTAGGAGAGGAATGCCTTGTTTGCAAAGGCACTTTTCTGCCTGACCTTCAGTTCAGGAGCTCTGCCTACCTCTTCAGCAGTCATTAAGGCTAGCTCTTTGCTTTTTATGTACCTTCCTGCAAACTGAGTTAACAAGTTTAGAATGTTTCAGTGATGTTTGGCTCAGGGGAGGGGTTGAACTGCATCTGGGCTGCACTAACGCAGATGATCACTAGGTGGCAGAAAAGAGAATGAACTCAATCTCTTGGGTACCATCTAGTGGACATCCCTGTTTTTCCAGCACAATTATAAAACAATGGTGTGGTTAAATATTTTTTAATTTATATATTTGTTCAGTCCATGACTAGCAAAATGTAAAAGATCGAAACAAACAAATGTCATCCAATATTGAAAAAGGAATGCTCTTAATTTTGAAGGAAACAAGCTCCACATTCAATATTATTTGTTATATTCATCTGTCAAATATCACTTTATTATAACTCAGATTTTACTTTATGATTTTTTTTCCTCTCCATTGATGTCTGAATTTAGGCTTGTTATGCTTATAAATGTACACTTAAAAATCAGATAAAAATCATTTCTAACTGGAGTCAGTTCAGAACAATCCATCTGATTCTATGGAGACATTCAGGCTGAATATTGAATTACTCTGATTATTTTTGGATTTCTGAATTGATTAGGAGAAACTGATGTCATATTTCCACTGAACCATTCCAGATACTTGGTCGATTCAGTAGCATACGATCCCATATAATGTTTTGAAATAATTATTAATAATTATTGGAAATAATTATTAATAATACGGTTCGTGGCTAAGACACTCACTTCTTTCCCAATATAGGATGTCAGATGGTTTAAATTGGCCAAATGCTAAATCTAAGTAACCTTCACAAGTAACTAAATTTGCTTATGTGCTTCTAAGCAATAAAAAATGTTATTAATTTTGATTGTCCCAAACTTGAGAGCACTTCAAAATGTTATTATAATGATCTTCTATATCTCCACCTTCTTTCTGGCAGGGTTGGATTGATGCATATCTATTTGACTAGGGACCACCCACATTAATGATTTATAGTATCACCCAGATTCCACCTTAATAATACCGTGTTTCCCTGAAAATAAGACCCAACCAGAAAATAAACCTTAGCATGACTTTTTCAGGATGTTTGTAATATAAGCCCTACCCCCAAAATAAGCCCCAATTAAGATTGTCAGCCAGATGGACACATTTAGTACTGTATTTACCCCACAATAAGACTTAACTTGAAAATAAGCCCTGATGCATCTTTCGGAGCAAAAGTTATGGTTCAAAAAAGACAAAGACAATTAATAACCAAGCAATTATGAATTAGTAGCTTAAAATTAAATATAAAATAATGCATTCCCATTTTTTAAAAAAAAACAACTGATGTTCTAGCTCAGGGGTGTCAAACTCAAGGCTGTATCTGGCCTGTGGGGTGTCTAAATCTGGCCCACAGGGCTGGCCGGGAAATAGCAAAGAATTGGCCCGCAGTGCCTCTGCTGGCCAAAATGGGCTGTGGGGGCTGCATGCAGTGCCCCACGTGGCCCATATTTGGCTTCCCCAGCCTCCAGCAGCACCCTGCCATCCAGGCCAAAAATGGGGTTTGGGAGGGGCTATCCGTGACCCCTCCCCTATGTCCCATTTTGCTCAGCAGGAGGCATCTGTCCTGTCTTTCCCCCCCTCCTCACACACACACACACACACACCGGCTCATGGAGGAGACCTACAATGCTGATCCGGCCCTCAAAGAAATCCAGTTTGACACCCCTCATCTAGCTGTATGCATTGACAGTGCTGTCACACACACAAACCACTGACATTCCAAGAAACCTAAGAATACATACCCTGTTTTCAGCAGAAATAGCAAAATTAATGGGGGAAAATAGGATAAACATAAACTAAGGAAAAAAAGGAAGGAAAGGAAGGAAAAGAATCAAAATAAGAGAAGTTGGATATATAAGGGAAATAAACAGTAGTTAGGGAGGAAATCTTCTCAAGCTTCTAGAAATCTCTAAAACTATCCATATTATTTTCAGTAAAGATGTTTATATTTTTCTACTCTTAAGTAAGACCCTCCCTCCAATTTACAGAAGAAATTACTTGCCCAAGAATCTTAGCTAAATATTGTATTCCTTTTATGACTCCGCAAGACCAAAATTGATTAATCCCTGTGTCTAGAAATGTCTCAAAATTAATGAATCAATCCTTTGTTGATCATATCACTGTCATGTTATTCATTTAAAAAAAACGTTAAAGGCAAAAAAAAAAGGGCTAAGGGAGTTGAAAAATACAAACATTCCTTCAAAATAAAATGACGAAGATGGACATAAATCTTTGAATACTTAATATTAAATAAAATCAACCAGAGAATAATTTTTTTCTCAGAGGATGGCAGAAATATCTCCCAGGCTTTGGAGGCAATAGAGAAAATGTCCTCAAAAGGCTGTTGGACATCCGGAATCCTCTACTTATATGGTACCATTTTTTCCCCAATATTTAGATATTATATTAATATATTAATGTACTTAGATGGTACCGAGCATACACTTTCAATAAATGCAAAACTTGTTCTTTATCTACTAGATAGAGTCTTACATTCTGAAGTTTACTAAAATTGTTTATATTTGTTGTGGAAGGGAAGAGCAAAGTCATTCATTTACATATTTCTACTGCCAACCTTTACTATATACTTATGTTTTCTTTTTAAATTTTTCTTTCTTTTTTCTTTTGCTACCTTCTACTTTTCCTTTTTTCATTTTTTTTTTGTATTAGTTAGTATGGGGTGGCATGGTGGCTCAGCGGTTAAGAGCTTGTTGTCTAGAAAGCTGGCAACCTAGGGGAGATGTAGCACCATGTGATAAGTGAGCTCCCATCCTCTCCTTAGCTCCTGCCCATCCTTGAAAGCATGCAAATGCAAGTAGATAAATAGGTACCACTTCAGTGGGAAGGTTACAGTGCTCCATGATGTCATGCTGGCTACAGGGTGCTGTCTCAATGGCTTTGAAATGGAGATAAGCACCACACTATATAGCAATGACTATATAGAATAAAATAAATTCTGCATTGACTTCTTTAATAGTTGGCACTGTTGTAGTTTTAATCTTTACTAAAATTAAAAAAGAAATTGTTTTTCCTTTCTTTTAAGAATGTCCAAAGTTCCCCTCTATCAAATGAGAGATGGAGACACTGTGCTAACCCTGAACAGACATTCTGTAATAAAAATGTTAAGTATTTTCTCATCCCATCATCAAATTAGTATTTTGCCAGTCAGGGACAGAAAGCATTATTGTTTAGCGAGTTGTAATTTACACAACAAAACAAATGTTAGCACCCATGTCAGCCTCCTCTGTTTGATAACCAAATGTTTTCACATTGAATAGGATTATACAAATAGTGCGATTTGAATAATTAAATTTATTTGTTTAAATAAACATCGCACTGTGGAGTTTTTTTAAAAAGAAGTAAAATAAAAGGGAGGAAAAACGGGACAGATGCAGTGTCAGTGTATCAAGAAATAAAATGAGATCATTATCACCATAGACTGAAGGAGTAAAGGAGAATAATAATAAAAAAAAAACACCCCACAATCCTGTCATGATGATTTCTTTATGAGATATCTGTGGACCGAGGAAGTAAAAGATCAGGAACAGATTGCTAGGAAACACAGTGTGCTCAACCATTTCAAGGTAACAACAGAAAGTAGAAATGCCTTCAAACATAAGAGAGCTAAGTGTTTCTTAGTGGTTGGGGGCAAAGCAGTATTTATTTATGATATATATTTAGTGCATGGCGGCAGGAGACTACAGTGTTAATACAAAGTGTTTATTTGGCTGCCAAAGAGTGATAGAGTCCACAATATCCAGGGTGCACCACAGGAGACAAACTAGCTCCACACCAGAAAGAAGAGTGGCATCCTGCAGTGTCATCTGGGGCCTTCTCTTACTACTGATGTCACATTGCATCTGGATAGGCCTAGCACCAGCAGGAGTCTAACTATCTACATGAACTATCTAAATGAAACATGGCCACATTTCCCACTGAAATGGTAGCTATTTATCTATTGGCATGTAGCATGCTTTTGAATTGCAAGGTGGGCAGAAGCTGAGGCAAGTGATGGGAACTCACTCCACCACATGATGTTAGGACTTGAACCGTTGAAGCAAAGACCATCTCCAGTGTCTTTAAGCCACTGAGCTACCACACTTCTGCTGAGAAAGGCAGGGGGGCTGGGGGCGGGGAGGAGGCAGAAGAGGCAAGGAGGAGCAGGGATAGAAACAGAAGATTAAATACACCTTTTGTCAATTCAGCACACAGTTGCTGATCTTCATTGAGCATTGAGCTTAACATAGAGCTATAGAAATATAGAATATTATGGCTTTTTCATATGTGGAAGCTGTTCATACAGAGAAAGACTGTGTGACACAAATCAAAATTCCCATTTCAAAATGAGCAGATATGTGGGTCAGATCCTGAAAAGAAGAATCCTCAGCACCACACAGGAACCCACAATTCTGAAACCTTTGTTCCTTATTAGCTCTCTTCTCCATGATGATTAAAGGACACAGTTTCCAGATGTTGTCTCTCCAGGAATTTAAACTAGATCTACACAATTTTTCTCAGCCAAGGAGAAAATGTCTCAGCTTTAAGAGATGTTCTCAATGGCAAACGTATCTCTGCAGATCCAATATATCCTGTTGAAGACAAGGCAAGTCTGCCTTCCTAAGTTCCTGATCTACACCAATCAAAGTATTAACTGAGATTGGAGAATAGCCCAGTTTCACATCATTTGCAGCACGGGTGTCAAACTCAATTTTATTGAGGACTGCATCAGGGCTGTGGCTGACTTTGGTGGGTGTGGCCAACTGGGTGGGTGTGGCCAACCAATGAGTGATCCCACTCACTGGATGTGGTCAACTGGGTGGGCGTGGCCAGCTTGACACCACTCCTCGAACTGCTGGCATGTTTCCACTTGGCACTGGGTAGACCGGGCTTAAGCCATGCTGGCCCAGTGTTTCCTATTTGCATTGGGTAGACCAGGATGAAGCAACATGGGCCAGCCCCTTACATTTCCCAGGCTGGCCCACTGGGCCCGATCCCACCGCATCACTGGCCAGATTTGGCCCATGAGCCTTGTGTTTCACACCCCTGATTTACAGTCAAAGGGACTTCGGAAGCTGTACAAGAGACTTATCTTAGAAGCTCTTAAATTCTACAGAGGCTTGTAGTTGATTAGCCAGCACAGAATTTATTCACACCGTGGAATTTCCTTCCAATGTCTTTCAAAAGGTTTTCAAGAAGTAATGGATAGATGGTGTTGAACTCCCTCAAAATTGTGATGGGTGAGTCATTTTTTCCCCTAAATGTTGTTAGATTTCCTGCTTCTTTTCTCCCCCTACTCCTCTGTCCATCTGAATTCAAACTGATAGGATGGTGGGCAATCTCATAGCTTGCTATCCAGCTTTTCATCTTTTCCCTGCTGGCAGCAAAGGCAGAAATAGCATTCACCCAAAGGCCCCAAAATTTTATCCTGTGCTATATAGATGTAACGGAGGAGGGTATGTAAAGAGCATTAGCCACTTGTGCAGTTGGGGCAAAAATACTCAGCTTTGCACACAACCTTAAAACCAACTGCACAAAAACTGCCGCTCAGCCAGTTCCCTTTATTACTACGATTGCTTTTTTTTCTCTGTCCAAAGGATGAAAATATAAGCCATCAATAATGATCACCAATATCAGTCAATGTAATTATAATTAATACAATCTAATCAAATAGGTTGCTCTCAAAATCCAAATTCCAAACAGATTTGCATGCATAAAAACCACGTTCTGTTGCATAATGCGTATATGTCTTGCACACCCACACCCACACCTCTGGTCAGTTTTATTTATTTCCTTATTTATTTTTAAATTCTACATCGCTCTGGCCAGAACCCAGAGTACTGGTCTTTTCTAAGTTTGGAACCAAGTGAAAAGTGACAAAGAGGTGGATTTAAAAGCTCTGTAGAGATACTTCATAATCTCTCCTCCTTGTTTGGAGATAAATCACTGGGGGGTGTGTGTGTGTGTGTGTGTGTGTGTGTGTGTGTGTGTGTGTGTGTCTTATGTGTGACTTATTTTCTATCAGTTATGAAAGAGTCAGGCATGGGAATAATTTATTGGTCTGGCTGTTTCATGGTTAACCATGTCTTGCAAAAAAAAATCACTATTGTCTTCATTCTAATTCCCTGTCGGTTTATTTTATTTTTTGCAAAACTCTCATTTTCCACAGACTACAACTTTGATTATTAATTTTATTGTTCTAAGTCTAGAGGAGAAAAAAAGTCATTCTAGTGGGGGTTCCTTCAACCTATGTTGAACTAGCATGAATATTCATTCTGAGTAATCTAGCTAAAACCTGGAGAAATATTGTTTTGTGCTGGAGGTTCATTGTTTGAAACTCTTTCTGAAACAATCACTTGGTGGCAGCCAACAGTCTTTGGGAATAGAAGGTATTAATGCTAACTGACCTTTTGCTGAAAGAAATGTGGGACTTCATTGTGAACCTTCTGAGGGATCTCCTGAGATCAGTCATAAAATCATACTGGACCTGCTTATAAAACTGCTCTTTTGTGTTTCTTCTGCCTCTTTCCTCCATTCAGAAAGGTGTAACGTCAAATAGTGATGACCTTACTTTTGAGCCCTGAAATTATTGGTTTCAGGAATTGACGAAGTACAGAATCCCATCTCCTTAAAATTTCTTTCCAGAATGTTAACTACAAAGCGAGTTTTATATATAGCAGTAAATGCATGCTTAATTTGTGGAGAAATCATGGTGTGATGAATACAATTAAGAGCCTCAGAGGGAATAATTATATTACTGCATAAAGCTGGTGGGTCTCAAAATTACTTGGTGCCTGGACTCTAAATCGGCCTATGCTCCTATTGGGAAAGTCATTCACAGCACTAACAAAAGTGCCGTTGCAAATAGGAAAGTTTTTCAAAGTCATAGAAGCTGGTGTGTTCCATTGACTCCATGGTCAAAAAGCATTAAGTGGATGCTACTAAACAGCTCACCACCCAGGTTGTTGCTGCATCTACTGGCATTGTGGAATTATAGGACATATCATCCTAGTTATCTGGCAGATATTAGAAAAAGGCTATTGTCTTAGAGACAGTGGTTTCTTAGTACTCAACTGCTTTGAAACTCATCAAATTTGGTACTCAACAATGTGAATGAAATATTTTGGCACAGTACTTGTTGTTTGTTTAGTAGTAAATGCACAAGGCAGAACCTGTCAGTGTTGGTTGCCTCATGACTCACTACTCTTTCCAACTGAAAGAAAGGATAACACATTAGTCATGCTGTAGCTCTTACCCCGCACCGATCTCCTTGAAGGCTTACCTTAGCTTCTGTGGTCATTTTGTGCATTTTTGTGCTTTTGTTTTCATTAGTACAGGTAAAGTGAAGTTTTAATTTTATTTAACCTAAGTGTTTATTAATTTTTAGGTTTATTTCTCGTGTAAAGTAATGATACACTACTTATCTTTTTACATATTCTTAAAAATGTGCATCGTCTTTGGTTTGGGAATGCATTAAATTTATTTACACTCTTCCTTAAGGGAAACAGTTGTTCGGTACTCATTCTTTTTTGATGCTCATTGTGCCTCCTGGAACCAATTAAAGATGAGGTACCACTGTGTAGTATTAAATCACTGTGTGAATGAAGAGAATCTAAGATGATGTTTATATTTGGTAGTCAGGGTTACTTGTCAAAGACAAATGGAAGTACCGTATTAGCACATGCTACAATCCACTGTTAACCCTCCAACCTTTGCAAAGCCAACTTGTCCACATTTGTAATATCTTTGCTAGTCTTATTATAAGCCATGATCTTTTGTGATATTTATCATGTTAGAAATAAAATGGTTTCATAGTTAGACATAAATGTTTCTCCCTTCTTATTGGGTAAGATTCTCATCCTCCTTTTTCTTTTAGTTAGCTCCCAGGATGATGGATGTGAGTCACAGAGGACAAATCCCTCTGGAATGAGCTACCTCCAGGGATCCGGGTTATCCGTGACCTGCGGACCTTCTGCCGTGCCCTCAAAACATGGTTATTCGAACAAGCTGGTCTGTCCTGATAAAAGCTAATTTTAATGGGTGATTTTAATTGGTCAATTTTAAATTTGTTAATTGTTAGGTCCTAATACTATTGTTTAATCTTTGTTTTAACTTTTGTATTCTGTTTTTAAATTTGGACTGCAAGCCGCCACGAGTCCTTTGAGAGAAGGGCGGGGTATAAATTAAATTAAAATAAATAAATAAATAAATAAATAAATAAATAAATAAATAAATAAATTCCAACAAATATTATTTTGATTCAGCACACTTGGCTCAAATCTGTTCTATCCCTGCACAGAATGGGATGTCCCCAAGTGTTTTGTACTGACCACTTTCCCATTTTCCGTTTCTTAATCTCACAACATATTTCCTCAGCAAACACATCTTCAAACGAAATGCAGCCTTTGGAGAGAGATGAGTCAAGATTAGCATGTGCAATGTCCATATAATCACTGTTTTATTCAACACCTTTGAATAGATGAATCTGGTGTCCAATGGGACCACTCGAACAGGCGAGCAAACAATGAATTCTAATCAGGCCAGATACCTCTGCATTTCTCTAAAAATAAATATGACAAAATTTAACTTCCAATTTAGGAAGAAAATGCAATGACTCCGCAGTAACTCAGCTTAAGGTAATACCCCAACAGTTGACCCTTCCTGGTAATTTGGCAACTCCATAAAAGCAGTTTAAAAGATGGGTATCTATTTTCAATAATAAATTGGGTTGGATTTTTTTCCTTTCCAAAAAATTTTTGGGAATGCCTTTCCTTTGGTCAGGAGAGATACAGAGTTAAATGGATAATTATTATTTATTTGTTATTTATTTATTAATAAAATTTTAAGCCACCCAACTCCCAAGGGATTCTTGGGGTTTTTTTTCCTGAAATTAAAATTGGGGGTTTTTTTCCCCATGCAACTAGAACTGCAGAAAAAACAATTGCTACCACCTGCCTTCCACTGAGAACCTGTATACTGCATGAGTCAAAAAGAGGGCTGTGAAAATATCTACAGACCCCTCACATCCTGGACATAAATTGTTT
>JANHFR010004713.1:237675-250555 GCA_032468015.1 Mimophis mahfalensis | reverse complement strand
CCAGCCACCACACTCTGTTTTATATATATAGATTTGGGAAATTTCATTTGGGATGTTCACAACCGATCCAACCTTCCATTCTAATTCTCTCAGATTTCTATGAAAGACTTTTATTGCTTGAAAGACATAATATGTAAATAATTCAATGACCATTGTATTGATCTTAGTGACAAGTCTGTTAAATCAACATGCACGGAATTGAGTCCTTTGGCTTTAGAACACAGTGTCTCTTTGCAACATGCATCACCTCTACCCAGGTGTACACCAGGTATATTTACATTTCACCTTCGTTTATTTGAAATCAAATTTTATGGCGTGCAGAAGGGCGTAATATGTAAGGTGCTTATGTGGTTGTTTAAGCTGCAGCTGAAATAGCATTATCTTATCAAAAGTTTCCTTAATGTTCTCTTTTATACCTGAGAACATCGAAGTTTTCTACTTACTGAAGCTTGAAACAAACAGATGGATGTTCCGGGAAATAAATTTTCGGCTGCCTTATATGTTAACGATATATCCAATCATACCTTTTCTTTTAGCAGAACTGTGGAGAAGGGGAGCTTGCACACCTTGGAGACAAAACCACCAACCCTAATTTTTGGTTGTCGATGTCTTCTACACTGGAGGAGAAGAGGGCTATCCAGAACATCCTTAAGTGACTGTTTTTAACAACCCTTGTAAGCCTCACGAAAGGCAAAGAAAAATCCTGTCTCCTGCTTTACAAGCTGACATGCACATCGTCGAGCTGACAGACCCATTCCTTGTCATCTCAACAAACCATGAAAAGAAGCTGTTAAGAAAACACCTCCAATCGCGTTCTTCCTGTAAACGATCCTTATGTCTGATGTTGGTATTATTCACACAGGTTTTCATGCATATTTTCACATGCATGAAAACTTATGTATGGTTCCTTTTGCATCCCCCCCCCGCACGCAAAATAGGCACATTTTTGCATAGATTATCTTCTCTCTATCTTCGCTTCTGTATATAATTGCCCCTTGCTGATTAAAGAGCTTCTGTACATCACAACTTTGGGAAAAGCGAGAAACGGAAGGATACTTGTGGGAACACCTTCTGCTGGCTACATCCTCCCATCGCCCTGTACGCACTCACAGAGTGGGTCTCCTCAGGGTGCCGTCAGCCAGACAATGCCAGCTGGCGACCCCCAGGGGGAGGACCTTCTCTGTGGGCATACTGACCCTTTGGAATGAGCTACCCCTTGAGCTCTGGACAGCCCCTGACCTCCGTCGTGACCTGAAGACCTGGCTGTTTCAGCAGGCCGGCCTGGGCTGATTTTGGGGGTTTTAAACTTCTTAACTGTTTTTTTAAATTTAGTGTGAAATTGATTTTATCATTTATTGGGGTCTGTTATTGGTTTAAATCTTTCTTAAATTTTGTATTTGCTGTTTTTTATGTGGTATGAGCTGCTCTGAGTCCCTTGGGAGTAGGGCGGCATATAAGTCCCAATAAACTTCAAACTTCAAATTTGTGTTTTTGATTTCAATTCGACATGAATTCAAGAACTAAGGGTTACACTTAGGGTTATTATGAGTTTCAAATACAGTATTGGTGCAATGGCAGACATCATTTCAGTGATACAAGTGAAAATAAGGCAAAGCCTGGATCACACTATTGTGGTTGCCATCCTTACATTTTTGACCATACTCTATAGATACCCTTGTTGGCCATAAAATTGAAGGAGATGGACTACAAGGTTAAGGGGGTTGCTTAAATAGAAAGGTTTATCTTCTTAATATCAGAGCAAGAAATGATAAGACAATGACAGGATGTTGCTACATAAGTCCACAAGTCCAGAAATACTCATGGTCCCTTTCCATAATATATTTGGGAAGGGACATGCAAATCCTTTGCATAATCATAGCACATGGTTTTGCCTGAAAACAGGAGCCTGGGTGATGCAATGGTTGCAATGCAGTATTTGCTGGCTAACTCTTCCCACAGTCTGGAGTTCGATCCTGCCTGGCTCAAGGTTGACTCAGCCTTTCATCCATCTGATGCCGATAAAAAAAGGACTGATATTGTTGGGGACAATATGCTGACTCTATAAACTGACAAGAGAATACTATAAAGGCACTATGGAGTGGTATATAAATCTAAGTGCTATTTCTATTGCTAAAAAGATAATAAACCCACTAGATTACATTTCTTTTGAAATGCCTGACCCAGTCAATGTTTTCACTGCCCCTCAATATCATTCTTGACTTTTACTCCAGCCTTACTAATTTCTTTGGATATAAGTTTCCTTAATACAGTTGTAGAACACTTTATTCAAGAAGATTATTATTTTTCCCCAAGCAGGTTGTGAGATTGTACATTTCTTTAAGAATCTAGTTTAAAGAACAGGATGCAGATGGCTCCTGGGGGAGAGAAAAAAACCCCATACATATCTGCAGCTCTAAGAGAGACTCCTTTTCCTTAAAAGAAGAAAAGTAACCCTGAAATGACTAAGTTAGTATGCTTTAACTGTGCTACAAGCTTTGGTTTCTGAGATGATAAATAGAATAATGTCTAGTTTAAAGGTGTAGCTAAAACTGACCCATGGACACTATGAAACAATAGCCTATTTATAGGTTACTGCCAGCAATCAATACCACCTTTTGTTTAACTTAATCAAAAGTTGCCTTTAATTGATTAGCTAGAGCTGAAAAGCTGCCAAAATACCAGAGTGCTGTGCCAAAAGACAGGAAATAAACTTATTATTGTTTCATTTCTGTGCACGGCTGCTCTAATTCCACCGCTTATCCTTTGGTGAAGGGAGGGGAAAGTGAAGTAGGGGGAAAGTACATAACAAATGTTTTCATACGGAGTTTTTGCGAATCAATTATGAAAGAAAACACACGTACACCCACCCTCCACCCCGCAGGGGAGTGAGAGGTGTTTCAAGGCCACAAAATATAATTTGAGAATTTCTCTCCTTTTCTAAAGCTGTTTAAAGAGCAAACAAAACAGGAGGATTTTATCAGAGCCAAAATAAAGCAGTGGCTGGGTGAATAAGCACAAAACGGTAGCAAACACACCACATGTCTGGGTCAGCCTATGGGATCCTCCCTCATGTCCAGTCAGAGGTGCTCTATAGATTTTAGTTATTGAGGTGGACTACACTAGAAGTAGGAGAAATCTTTAATCATCTTTTTTTTCCTACTTGGAAAACTTAAAGAGACATAACCATCCAGTTTGTAGTCCACCCACATTTATTTATTTACTTATTTAGGAAATCTATACTGCCACCTACTCACACATGGTTACTCAAGGTGGCTTACATTGATTTTTTCTAACTTTTCTCAGCACATTGCACAAATCCTGTGATACTCTGGGTCCTCATTGCAGATTTAATTTTCTTCTACTTTGACTAGTTTGGAATGGGACTGAATTGATGGTGCCATTCTAGTAGGATTTAGTCATTCATCTATTTTCTTTGAAAAATTATTGTGGGATGGTTGATCGTTCCATTGGATGAGGACCTTCCATGACAGAGAATATAGGAATTTGCCTTAAATGTCATATCTGATGATGAAAGCAACAGTGTATTATTCCAAGAACAACTATTGCTCTATTGCGATGGAAACAGCTGTTACATTGTCGGTTTAAAGCCCCTCTTGCATTGACATTGTTTGTTTTAAATTCTTCTACCCTGTTGTGACTTGGATCTTCCACTGGATTAAAATATGAGTTTGACATTTTTGGGTTTAAAACCCCAGTAGATGACATACTAGTTAACTTGTCTGGACCATAATGAGCTGCGATGATGCAGTGGTTAGAGGGCAATA
This sequence comes from Mimophis mahfalensis, assembly GCA_032468015.1. Classification (NCBI taxonomy): domain Eukaryota; kingdom Metazoa; phylum Chordata; class Lepidosauria; order Squamata; genus Mimophis; species Mimophis mahfalensis. The sequence goes on along the minus strand of JANHFR010004713.1, from coordinate 246,770 downwards.
CTTCAGGCTACTTCTGCTGACTGCCGGCTGTAGACTCAGCCTCCCATCCTTCCAAGGTGGGTAAAATGAGGACCCAGATTGTTGTGGGCAATAGACTGACTCTGTGAACTGCTTAGAGAGGGCTGTAAAGCACTGTAAAGTGGTACATAAGTCTAAGGGCTATTGCTATATTGCTAAGCAGGTCAGGATCTGGTGAGAGATTAAAAAGGGACAAGCAGGACTGAAAAAAATACACTGGGACCTTGTAAGAAGCTTTACAATTAAGTCTTCAGTCACTGGGTTCAACATGAAGTTGCAGAAGTCATCAAAGAATACACAAATAGAATCCTCACCTAGACTTCAGAGTATCAATAAGAGAGGCAGCAAGACTGCCCTTTTGTCATCAGTTAACAATAGCATTTTTATCACTGACTAGCTGATGACCCAGCTTCACCCAGGTATAGTGGGACCTGGCTAACTTGTCCTGCTGCCTCCTCCCTGCTTCCCACTGCTTCCCCCATTCTTGGTTGGCCCCACCGGGCCTAAACCCTACAGCCTCCGCCAGGATGGAGGGGAGATGGCTGGGCAGCAAAGGCCATTTCCTCCCTCAGCCATTGTTTCTACAGTTCCCAGCGTTCTTTGCTGGAACTGCATGCTTTGCCTCCATTGGATGGAGAGCCTCCAATATGCATGCCTTGCCTGGTAACCATCTGCACATGCTCAGTACAGGTTTTCTGCTATAGAGGTGTGGGGGTGTCACTCTGGCACCCTTTTTCTGGGACAAAGACTGGTGAACTGCATTCCTGACCGCCCCCCTGTGCTCATCTCTGGAGTTCAAAGTAGGTGCCTGTGAAGTTTGGGCCATTTTGGTACATGAGTGAAAGAGCCTATTGGGGACATACCCAAAAACACCAGCACTGGACACTTCTCTTTTATAGATATAGATGGTTCAAGTTGCTTTGCTAGAGTCAGGGTTTTGACTTAACGATCTTCTCCTGAAATATCAAAGTTGAATCATCCAATTTTCCCACAATTCAACTTTACATTTAAAATACAAGGTAACTCTCTGAAATTGCATTGATTACGATCTATATAAAGTGCACTTTTATTCTTTGAGTATTTTAAATGTGTGGATATTTTCTACCCAGGAAGCACTGGTGCAAAAATACTTCACATTTTTAAGCCACAATATTCTAAACCTTCTAAAAAATTTCAGTACGCATTATGCTTTTGACAAGTCAACTCATTTGAGTAGTGTGTTTTTACTTAGAACTATCAGTTGATTTGAAAATGGCATTCAATGCAAATTAATTTTTATACAACCTATTCTTGGAAAAATCTTCTCATGGCTGCTCTCAAAATTTATTCTGATGCAAAGAAACAATAAGAAATTAAATGGCTGATGGTCAAAAATCCTTCACAACTAATAGAAGTAAGGGTAAAAGTAAAGGTTTCCCCTGTCCAGTTATGTCCAGCTCTAGGGGGCAGTCCTCATCATTGTTTCTTTGCCAAGAGTGCCAGCACTGACCAAAGATATTTTCTCTGGTCATGTGGCCAGCATGGTTACATGCCAAAGGCACACAGAACACTGTTACCTTCCCACCAAAGTGGTACCTATTTATCTACTTGCATTTGCACACTTTCAAATTGCTAGGTGGGCATGAACTCAGCAAGGATGAGAGCTCATCCCATTGCGCAGCATTCAAGCCTTGAACCTGGCAAGCTCAGTGTCTTTATCCTCTGAGTCATCACCCCATGTAATATAACAACATTTTAACAAAAGCAAATGTAATGAACCATAACAAAAGTAGCCAACAGCAAAGTACCAAAACCCACTATTACTAAAATATTTAACGCAGGAAGTGCTTCAATATATATGCAGGACTGTTCTTCTCCTATGAAACTTCCCCATTCTACTCATGCTCTTCTTTCACTTTGACAACCTTTCCTAACACACTCAATTTTTCAGAACCAAAAGATTAATGACTCTTTGTAAATAGACAGCTGTCCTATCACCTTCTGATTTATTTACAGCCAAGAGGAATAACATTTATGTTTCATTACCTCCATGGTGAATGTATTTATGACAAACAGTACATGTAAGCTGTTTAACCTCCTAGATGATCATCATCTTGCTAATGTCAAAAGAGAAGGATGGAGAAATTTGGTGGTCTCATTATGCAACCAGCAAACTCTCTGGACACAACAAATTTCTCTGATGCATGACAAGTTGCTGACTTCTTACTTTTATACCTTCTTTTCCTCTAAGAAGCACACTTACATTCATTGTTCACTCTTGTTGTAACTAGAAGGTCTTGGGTAACAAGTTTTTTCTCAGTATTGGTAGATTAAAAACATCTTCATTGTACATCATTTAAGCAACAGACTAATGTGACTGACTCAACATTCCAGTGGGCCAGAAGATGGCATGAACTTGGTCTGTGGAGCATCTAGATAGCTCTGGGTTGTACAAGTTCTCTGAGCTTGTTTTTTTTTTTTTTTTTTTTCATTTGCACTTGTTAACTTCAGATGTTACCTAAGTGGGCAATAAAAAACCAAGCTCAGAGCTGTTTTATAACTCAGTGAATCTACTCTCCTGTTCGAGATCAAACCTCTTTCCATCTTGCTGCACATATTTTGCTTGGGATGGCACTGCATAATGGTTATGGGACTGTCATGTTCCTTCTTTTTACCTTCCTTCTTATACAAAAGTACAGGCCTGAGGCCTACAAGCAGATTACCTCAGTAATCACTACAATCACAGTCAACAAATACCTTGGTACATATGACAAGGTCCCCACAGAAACCAGGACACTTTTATAGTCTTGGATGGTTTTACCCCATCCAATAAGAGATGTCCACATTGCTCCTGCCAATAGGAGGCTGCCACAAAACCATCTGCTCATTTTATGTGTGAGCCTGGCATAGCAACTTCTGACAATAACTAATCTTAAAAGCAGAGTTCACATTGTTTGAATGTTCCTACTTTCTCCTAGAATGTCAGGGCAGGCAAAAACCTTCCAGAAATATATACCTGCTGGGTTTTTAGTTAACAACAACAACATTGAAAAAGATGAATTGGACAATCCGGCAGGCAAATTCATGATACTGAGATGCTGATAGGTAGAATGTTGAATTAAGTTAATCTCATTCACTCCGAGCAAGGTGGTTTGTACAGAGCTAATATATTTGAAACAGTGATGAGTCATCAAACCATCTACCACCTTTCTGTCTGATGTCATTGAGATCACACCTGGCAAAATAATTCATGGCCATTTCTCCAATGTGTCTTCCGATGTGTGAAGAAGAGACAAACTATCTATTTCTTCTTATTAGTAGTAGTATTAATGCATGTTTAATCATTATGTGGCTTATTATCTCCCTCAATATTTTTCTATGCTATCACAGTTAGCATAATACCTCACAAGAATTCCAAACTAAGGTTTAATACAAGAAGACAGTAAATGATAGATTTATAGGGATTGACTTTAATATGCAAAACAAACTCTGGTTAATTAAGATTGTCTTTGAAGAATTTACCTTCCTTTAAAATGGAATGCTTTGTGTGTTTGTGTCCCTGTTATTTATTATTCATATTAACACATTTGGGCAAGGGATAAATAGGGCCAGTATAAATAGAATTTTTTAGAATGTATGAGCTACTTGTCCAATTTTTGCTATCTCTATACTTATATATTAAAATATGAATAACTGTAATGATGGTGAAACCTACTCAGGTAGAGGATAACAGTTAAGGAGTTAAATTCTGAGTGTTCTAATTTCCTTCGCTTCTTTCAAAAACTGGAAAATTACGAAGGATTCCAGTTTTGTAAATTATCTAGTTAAGCCAGATTTGAAAACTGAAAATGTGTGGCAGGGACAGCGTAAAAATGCATTTGTGTTTACCGTGCCGAATGAAATTCTTCATCGTCCCAGATTAATTGTTCTTCTAATTGCATTATATAAACTGGAATGACCTGCTAATTTAAAGGAAATCTATCACACGAAATGAATTTTCTCTTCTGAAAAAAAAAAAAAGTCCAGATGAAGCTGACCTTGAATGAACTTGTTTTGATGTGGCCCAGATGGCAGGCTGCATGCTTGAATAGCAGGCTAAAGTAGAGGAAAAAAACTAATATACTGCGATCTAGATTTATGGCCTTTTGAAAATTCCTACCTTGTATTGTCCTTTCAGCATCTGTTCGGCCCCCGCTGTGGTCAGGTTCTATCTCCGGGGTCAGAGAATCTAAAAAGAATAGAAAGGTAGAGCTGACACATATTTCACTCGGATCTTAAAGGGCTCTTTTTACAACCTGTTACCACTTCTGAATCACCGTACAATCAACCTTTGCCGCTGTGTTGAATGTTGAACAAAAGTGGGGGCCAGCACTGTAATTTTGTGATGAGCAAGACTGATGAGAAAGAATCATGAAAGGAGGGAGAGAGGGCTGGCTTGGCCAAGCTGATAATTTAATAAAACTCTATATTTTTTTTAGACTTCTTCCTTTTAACAGAATAACAGAGTTAGCAGGGACCTTGGAGATCTTCTAGCCCAGGGGTAGGCAAACTTGACTTGTGGACTTATGACTTGTGGACTTCAACTCCCAGCATTCCTGAGCTAACATGACTGGAAGAGGAATTCTGGGAGTTGAAGTCCACAAGTGCTAAAAGAGCCAAGTTTGCCTACCCCTGGTCTAGCCCAACCCACTGCTCAAGCATGAAACCCGTATACCAGGGATGTCAAACGCAAGGTTTGTGGACTGGATCCAGCCCACAGGAAGCTTAGATCTGGTCGGCGACCCTGCCCTGAAAACAACAAAGGACCCCTTGTGCCTCTGCCAGTGAAAACAGAGCTCGGGAGGGAGCGCAGCCTCCCTGAGCTCCGTTTTCACTGGCAGAGGGCTGCAGGAGGCTGCTGTGGCCAAAACCAGAGCCCGGGCAGGCCACATGCAGCCTCCCCGAGCTCCGTTTTTGCTAGTAGAGGGCTGCAAGAGGCCGTCATGGCCGAAAACAGAGCCTCAATGAGTGACATTGAGCTGGCCACACCCCTGGCCACCCACCAAGGTCAAACACAACCCTGATGCAGCCCTCAATGAAATCGAGTTTGATACCATTCAGAAAGAATGACCATCCCATCTCTTAAAAACTTGCAGTTTTAGATGCAGACATCTGATCAGCAAGAGATGGGAAGTGTCATTTTCCCAAAGAGGCCTGTGGTTTGTTTTTCTTCCTTACACTTAAAGCATTGTGTTGCTTTCAATGAACCACTTGAACCCAGCATCATCCAAATGGAGGCGAAGTTTGCCATCTTACCATTTAGGACCCTGAGGTTATCGGTGGAGGCTGCTTGCTTTAGCGCTTGTTCCGCTTGTTCTCGCCGCTTTGTTTCAAATTCAAGCGCTTCCTGCAATTTCCTCTTCGCCTTCTTTTCCTTCTTTAACCTTTTCTGAATTATTGCTGTTGTGGGAGGGAAAAAAAACCACAAAAACAAAAATCCATTCAAGTTCAACTACAAGACCTTGGCTCTAACATTTTATTTATTTTAGGCCTCGTGAGCATCGTTATGGCAACCTTTCACGTGCCGTTTTCCATTTATGCAGCTCTGGTTTAGGCATTGAGCAGAGATTAATTCCAAGGGCAGGTTTTTCAGGGCTGTGCAAAAAAAAGAACCACCCCCTGGTTGATCTCTGCCACTTCCTAGTGGGTTACCCTAACATCCGGTCAAAGTTGGGATGGTGGAACTCAACAGCTACACCAAGATACCACAATCCCCTCCTGTACTTAAAAGCACTTTAGAAAGGCAGAAAGAGAAGATGACACTGCAATACATTGAGTTGAAGCCAGAGATAATTTTTTTTCCTGGGAATTCTACCTGATAATCACAGCAAGGAAGCTACATATTTGATTATTCATCTACTGACTGCAGCAAGGATTGTATTTGCACAAAACTGGAAGAGTGAAACAATGCCTACTGAAGGCAAGGTGATAAATAAAATTTTAGAATGCGCAGAAATGCATAGGTTAACCTTGGCAATTAAAGCGAAAAAAGATACAGTGGTCCCTCAACCTACGAAATTAATCCGTTCCAAATGCATTTTCGGAAGCCGAAAAATTCGGAAGTCGAAAAAGCGGCTTCCCATTGAAATGCATTGGGAACGGATTAATTCGTTCGGGAGCCTGGGAAAAAGACCCAGACTCCCAGTTTTTTGTGGAAACCTCTTTATGAGGTGCACTTTAAAAGCATGCAAACTGCACAGCATAATTAGGTTTCTACAAAAAAATAATTAAAAAAGAACTTTACCAGCCGTTTGGGACCGGGTCATAAGTCAAGGAAACAGCGGCTGTCATTCGGAAGTCGGGGAAACCACGGCTAAAAGCGCCGACGGTTTCCCCGTTCGGAAGTCAAAATCTTTGCATGTCAGGGTGTTCACAGGTCGAGGGATGACTGTATGGAATTTTATAGAACATGGGATACACTTTATTGGGGGTTTGAGGATTGATGTAAAAAAAGTATAAGAAAATCTTAAGAATCCAGACTATGTAACCATTAGAATAACTTTTTATAAATGGATGCAATATGATGATGCAAAGTATTTGTAACCTGCTCTGACATACTGTTTGATCTGGTGGATGAAGTTGTTTATAAATAAAAATTATTATTATTATTTTTTAAAAAGGCGGAAATGGAACAAGAAAGAAAGAAACTGCCTCAAGAATATTAAGTGTGACTAAACTTCAAAACTCTGCATGTCCATAGAACAAACAATCAACCACTGCCAGTTTGTTCTCCAGACATCTCACAGGCTGTTTTCAGTCAGAACCAAAGAAGTTTCTTGGATGAGAAGTGAAATGTCTTCAAGGAAAAAAGAAGAAAGTCTAGCTGCCTTTTGGAAAAGACCCTTTGGGACAGCCTGTTCTTTGCTACTTTCAGCCTCTTCCACTCCTCTCATAAAGTAGAAGCTGTGGTTGTCTATGGAGATTCTCATGCATCCAGATCACTGTTGCCCCAAAGGTACTTTTTCAAAGTTCAACTTTGTCCTTGAAGACATTCCAAGAAGCGTCTTCAGTTCTGACTGAATGGAATTTTGGGTGTAGCTTCATTTCACTCACTGTTACACTCACAATGTTGCTCATTTATATGCATTAATATCTTTTTAAACAGCTCTCATATTTCTTTTTGTTGTTCATATAGTCGTGGTGGAAGGAAGACCTTGAAGCGGAGAATCATGGCGGTACAATAAGGAGTAAGGAAACCCTTTGTTCTTGGGTCTCATCGTTGTTGAGAAGTAGGGCCAAAGAGCTTCTGGGGACTTTGTTCTCCAGTTACAGCAGACACCTTCAGGGATATTAGGACCTCTTATCTATTCTTGCTGGTATTCTTTCAATCCAGATACGAAAAATAATTTGACACCCCATCGAGTGCTATCATCAACACTCTTGAATAAAGAAACTATGTGAGATTATACCTTGATGTTTTGAGACAGCTTGGTAAAACTAGGTTAATAGACAAGGTCGTTATTTTCTTTTTCTTACCTCTGTTCTTCTGCTCCACCGCTAACTGTTTTTCAAGTGTTTCTCTCAGTTCTCGTTCCCTGAAGAGTTCCATTTTGAGTTCCGTCTTTTCTAGCTGCACCTGCTTCTCTTGAGCCCGTGCATTGTCTATGGCAACTTTTAAGAGCCCCTGATGGAACAGAACGGTGGACACAATCAGCCTTTGAACTAGGAAACAATGGAATTGGACTTATATTATTTATGGACAATTTCCACAGTCGCTTGTCACTCTGTCAGTCTTGAAGATGCGTAGAAGACCTTCGCTTTTGTCAACTGTATAATAATCGAAAGATAAAGAGTTAGAGCTGGTCCAAACTAACTCTCCTTGCTTAAATTAACTGCAGGGTTAATCATGACTTCATACTGGTTTCGATGGGACTTAGGTTTGATGGACTTGATCAAGTCTTGAAAGGAAAAGGATAAGTGACATTCTAGAAGTCTTTATGTGCACCGCAATTCTCATGTGTAGATGAACCTGTTTGATTGAATTATGGATGAGTGCAGCTCAGGTTTACTGCCCCACGTCTATAAAATAAAGATTATTTGAAAGAGGAAGCAGGTGATGAATTATGCTCTACTTTAAAAAGGACATTTAATTATGTAGAAGGCATGACATCAGTACAGGCCCAAATCAGGGAAGAAATACATCTTTATACTATATCTAGAAGGTATAGTGTTGGAAAGATCTAACAGCAAGCAAAAGGAAAAAGAAAAAACTCCATTTTGCAACTGGCCACATCTTCTCCATGAAGTACAACTTGGAGGTTTGCAAAGACTAAACCCCATGCTTCTTTGTTGATATACTTTAAATCTAAACTAGCTCCAATATTATGTAGAGGTGCGATTGATTGCTTATTAAGGATTTCACTGTGGCTTCAGAAAGGGTCTTGTTTTTTTCCTTTTACAAAATATGCAGTAAATTTTCTGAGAGCTTGAATTCAGAAATAAAGAGTTCAATTGTAAAGCATGATGAAGTGCAGCCTTTGAGTAAGCAAGCTGATGTGAAATACAATCTTCCCTTTTTGCTGAATTAAACATAGCAAGTAACTCACCAAATGATGTTACTTTCTGCAATCGTGCAAGGAATGGATCTGAGACAGTCATCCAGAACTACTGGCCCATTGTAGTCAAATTGAGACCAATAGTGAAAAAGGAAATTTAATTCTCTGACATGGATGCATGTGGAGTCTGGTTTTGGTCCATTTTATCTGGGACCAATTGGACAATTCTTTTAGAAAATGGTAGATAGGGGGGTTCTGCCTCCAGCAGGAGGAAGAAATAGGGTTTGTCTTTCCTCAAATGGAGGAAACCACTGCATGCAGTAGAGCAGAGGTGTCAAACTCAAGGCCCATGGGCTGCATCCTGACCACAGGGTGCTTAGATCTGGCCATGGGGCCATCCTGGAAACAGCGAAGGACCGGCCCGTGGTGCCTCTGCCAATGAAGATGAAGCTTGGGGGGCAGGGGTGTGTGGAAGGAAAAATGAGGCTGTGGTATTCTATTTGACTACGTTGATTCTCACCACATTGATCTGGCTATTCTGGTGAGTTAGGGCCTTCCCATTTA
>JANHFR010004713.1:209962-220001 GCA_032468015.1 Mimophis mahfalensis | reverse complement strand
TGGTTTGTCACAGCCTTATTGACTTAAAAGCAACCCTGGAAACTTTTACACAGGCTTCAGTACGTTGGAAGCCAGGCTTAATTATACCTGGGCAAAGCCGGGTCATCAGCTAGTTAGACAGAACAACTGAATATAATGGGCTGAAACTGGGCTGAAGGGTGGCATATAAATGGGATTTTAAAAAATCCTGACATTATTGCCTTTATCACAAGTGAGAATAACTCTAATAGGTGTAATTCATGATTCTGACAGCTATTTTGAGGGCTCTGCATATTTCTAGATCTGCCTATTTTAAGACTTCCTCTCCTATATCCACCTTCCTGTCCAACTTGCCTAAAATGGTCCCTATCAAATTTTATATTTTGTTTGAATGTTGTAGAAAAATTATGGCACCTTACAACACATGTATAAGAGCCAGTTTGGTGTAGTGGTTAAGGCACCTGGCTAGAAACCAGGAGACTGGGAGCTCAAGTCTTGCCTCAGGGATGAAGCTGGCTGGGTCACCTGAGGTCAGTCACTTTCTCTAGGAAAGAGGCAATGACAAACCATGTCTGAAAAACCTTGCCAAGAAAACTTCGGGGATTTCCCCAGATACTCTCCAAGAATTGGCATGACTGAAGATGAAATACTACATGTATAATCATTTTTAGGAATGGCATAATAGGGAGTTCTTTACACAGTATCTACTTCTTTGAGCATGAAATTAATTTCTTTCTAGACATATATATGATAGACAGACATATATATTTTTTTTTAATCCGACTTATATGCCGCCCTTCTCCAGAGACTCAGGGAGGCTTACAATCTGTTTAAGCACAAATCAATGTGCTTAGCAATATATATGATAGACATATATAAGATAGACAGACAGAGATAGAGATAGATAAGAGAGAGAGGAAGATAGATAGAAAGAGATAGATAGATAGATAGATAGATAGATAGATAGATAGATAAGATAGACAGAGAGAGAGAGAGGGAGACACACGTGGTGGTGGCCCTTTCTCCATGTACACAACATAGCATAGGATAATGAAACATCAAACTGAAACTGGAGGATAGCACAGTTAAACATGATTATGCCTCGTAAGGTCCATATTGTAGACATCAACGAAAAATAGACCATATGGAACAGAGATCATTTGCACTGAATGAACATTAGTCATCCTATCATACCACGTGTCATTCTATCTGTCATCTGTCATCAGACTGAAAACAACATATAAAATTCATCTTCATCCCCCCCCCTCCCCCCAAAAAAGAAGAAGACGCCATAATACCAAACTGATGTCACAATAAGGAATCTCTCTTTTTTTTGTCAGACTGATTTGGTACATTTGATGAGCTAATTGCAAGAACCATTTAGAGAAGCAAAGTCCAGTCGAGAGAGTGGCATGGAGATGGCATGAAGTTTTGAAGTCTTTGACCCCATCCAAATGGCATTGAAAAAAAAAAAAGTCAGAATGACTTAGTACAAAAAAAAAGAGAGACTAAAATCCATCTTATTTATCTCTTTCTGTAGCTCTTCTCAATGTATCTGTCACACCTTAGCATCCTGAATTCTATTTTGACCTATCAGTTCCAGCTGTTTGAAGCCCAATTCACCTGGGATGATGGCACTATTTGGGGAGTAACAACTGGAAATGTGGAGCCAAAGCTTATTCAAATGAGCAACTTGCTGCTGAAATTATGACCTAGGATAGAGTGAGCTATGCTAGGCACAATACCTGTTACAAGCTCCTTTGTCAACCTACAAAATGAATTCATGCTTACTTCTGCTTCAGTTCTTAGCTGCCATTCAAGGGGGAGGGGGAGAGCATGGGGGTCGGGGACCCAGGAATGTGGTGCTTCAGCTGGCTAGTCACAACATCTCCCAACTGGTGTGTAAACCAAGGTCATTTCAAGGGACATTTGTCAAGGTTGAGTGGGAACCTACACCTAGCCTGACTGGCCCATGTGACCTGAGGGACAAAGGGGTTGGGGTGGGGAGGTCTTATTCTTTTAACTCTCCCTGAGCCTGGGGATAATTTAGAGCTAGCTTCACTTTTCTAAGTGTTGATATGATGTACTCAATAAAGGATCTCTTGAACCTGCAAAAAGTGTTCATTACTTGGAATGATGATATCCTGAGAATTGCATGCACATTCGAGTTGGGCAGATATAGAAATTGAATCAATTCGATATGCCTGTTTTCCAAGTAGGTGTGTGTTCTTGTGGCAGTGTGTTCTTATGGCAGTGTGTTCTTGTGGCAGCAAGCAATAGTTTGCATACACAGTAGCAAAGTCTTGAGTTATCTGACATTGGGGGAAGAAGGGGAAAAAAGATGTGAAAAGATGTCTACGGAGTTTTCAGTTGTCCAGGTCATCATTGTCTCAAAGGTGTTTTTTCAAAAGGCAACTGGACTGTTGTTGGTTTTTTCTTTGAGAATGAAGAAGACGACGTCTCACTTCTCATCCAATATTCTTCATCAGTTGTGATTGAATGATGGAGGGCATGGAAAGATTTTGTCGTTGTTAGTTGCAAAGTCATGTCCGGCCCATCGCGACCCCATGGACAATGTTCCTTCAGGCCTTCCTGTTCTCCACCCTCCCCTGGAGTCCATTTAAGCCTGCACCGACTGCTTCATTGCCTCCATCCAGCCACCTCGTTCTCTGTAGTCCCATTCTTCTTTTGCCCTCAATTTTCCCCACCATTAGGCTCTTCTCCAGTGAGTCCTTCCTTCTTATTTGGTGGCCAAAGTATTTAGATGGAAATTTAAGTTCTCACAGAATGGTGGTGGGGGGGAAATGGAAGGATTGCACTTCTTTGCAGTCAATGGGTTGTTAGCACTCTCTCTAAGAGCCACTTGAAGATTAAAGGCACAGATAAATCCCCAGGTGGCCTCAAGTCTCTCAGAGAGAGTGCTAATGACCCAATGACTGCAAAGAAATACAAGCCGTCATCCTGTCAGAACCTAACCTTCCATCCCCTCACCATTCATTCACAAGCTTCTTAGATGAGAAGCGAAACATTTTCTTCTTCGTTTGCCATTTGAAAAAGCACCTTTGAGTCAAAAAGCTGCAAAAATATTCATCCAAGCATTGGCAGATTTGGGGAAACTATTGTCCTATCTGTCCATGATTTGTACCTAGGTATATTCTGATATGTGCTGGGGACCAAAGGCAATGATGGGTATTATTGAAAATCCTGCATTGCGGTTCTGCTGGGTATTGTAAAGACTTTTCTTCAACAGGTTTAAAAGATACCATCTTAAGCTCTGTCTGCAGGGGGAAAAAAGTATTTTTATTAATTTAATTTTTATTTCTGAAAGCAAAATAGTACCTTAAGGAATGCAATATGGTATGTTTTGATGAGCTATGGTGGTGCAGTGGTTAGTGCAGTGGTGAGCTATGGTGGTGCACTGGCTGCCTGCAAATTGGCAGTTCGATTCTCACCAGCTGATGGTTGATTCAGCCTTCCACTCTTCTGAGGTTGGAAAAATGAGGACCCAAATTATTGGGGGCAATATGCAGACTCTGTAAACCACTTAGAGGGGACTATAAAACACTATGAAGCAGTATATAAGTCTAAGTGCTATTGCTTTTGCTATTGCTATTGCTGTTGCCATGTACATTTCAGCCATATCAACTTACATCAGCGAAGGTTTAGTGAACAATTTTATAAGAACAACATGGGGTCAATTGGCAGATTCAAGATCACTTTTTCAGTTGCAAAAAACAGGCTACAATGCAAGGAATGGGGGTGAAGAATCACACAGCTTTAGATGAACAGCAAACAAGCTTTCCCATCGTTTCTCTCATCCTCACAAAAAATATGACTGTGAATTTAAATTACAATCATATTACCATAGTAATTGCTGTAAAATTAATTCATTGCTAAACTGTTTGAAACTCAACCTAAGCTTTGCTGTCATTTTAAAGTAATTTAGGATCTCTGGAACATTTTCCTTAGTGATAGTAGTTGTGCTGCCATAGATGGCTGCAATTATGTTTATGGAAAAATCATTGGAAATGTAAAATCATTTACAAGGGGAACTAGCTTTTTAATTGAGGAAATATCTGTACCTAAAAAAAGACATTAACACTTTAATTAAGCATTTTCAGTTCATCCGAAAACAATCAACCAAGCCTCAGTCTTGGTGTTTTTCCTTTCTTGATAATATTTTTTTCACTAATGTTGGTTCCTTTACTCACATCTGATTAATCTTTTACTCTGAACTCGGGCTATCAGAATCTGGGGGAAAAAAAGATATTCACATATCTGAGAAAACAGTGGGTGCTACTGACAAATGACATAAATAGTTCAAAGTTAGCACAAAAACCAACGTGCTAATTATTTCTTTCCATAATTAGTTGAAATATCTGATCATATAAGCAGGATTGCATTCTTCTCTGCCCTCCAGTTTTTGCAAGGAATTTACAAGGTAAGCAGCATTTTATCAAACAAGTAATTTCCATCTGGAGAAACACATATAAAGGGAGCATTTTAGAAAGAGAGAAGGGGGGGAAAATGAAGATGTTTGCTTCCCCATGTGTTCAAAATACAAAATAAAAGTTGTATCGATGACAGCATGATTTCTACATTCCTCACGTGTTTCACCCTCAAAACAGTCGGTTAATGGTAACCTACGCAGATCCAGATAGATAGTGTGAAAATAAGATGGTATTTTATAAAATGAAGCATGCTCAGGTCTTTTGGATGGGAGAATTAATAGAGTTTCATGGCAGAGGAGAGCAAAGCGTAACTATTCTAAGTATTTTTGTAGAATTTCAACTTATTTAAAAATTTCCATGTGCAAGAAAGAAAGAGATGAGTTAACTTTAACTGAAGGAAGCAGAAAGGTCAGGCAATTGATGTTTATTTATGTCTATTCTCCGAAAAAATAAAACAAATGAGTGTAACAAATAATTTTGCTTGGAAGTAAGCCATGTGAAAGAATGGGGCTTGGTATAGGATTCATCTGCCAATCTTAAAAAAAAAAAAAAAAAAAAAAAGGCTTGTGGGAGCATATCCACACAGTGGCTTATTTTAATTAAAATATAGTTAAAAATATTAATGCTGACTCTGTTCATTTTTCTGCTCTTTGGGACATTAAGCAATGTGATCAATAAAACTGCATAAGCTCATTTTGGAACATGTGTAATGAGAGCACAATCCAAATAGGAATCGGACTTGAATGTATTCCCTGGATCCTTCTGTTAAAATTTAGATTTGTATTTGAAAACCTTGGAAGTTTAACAGGATAAAACCTCCCGACAAAATCTTGAAACCTTCTGGGACCAAATCCCATTATGTGGCGTTCGGGGAAAGGGGTAAACACTAGCAGAGAGAAATACAAATTGCACTTATTTTCCATTTAGCCGATGTCACGAAAGTTCACCATTTAGAATTATAACTGGTTAGAACTTCTTCTTAGAGGTCAAGTACTGTGTGAACCATGTCAGCTCACTGATGACATCATATCACATCCATCAATTCTTCTAACAGAGCCATTGCCATCTGCTCAGCAAACTATAATGACTTATTAGATAGATTTGCAGGAAACAAGCTGTATCTGATATGGTTATCTCATTCCTAGGAGGCCTCCTGAGATAACAGTCCCCCTACTGTCTGGTTCCATAAAGATTCCTGACTTCTCATCTTCAACAAATTATTATTTCTTTGTTGTTGAATTTCAATATTTACTATAAATAGGTTGGACTGGATAATGTTTACTCTAGGTTCAGGAGAATTAAGGAAGATTTCTACATTGCTACGCCCTTGCAATTTAATGAAGCACTGAGATATCCATGGTGGTTTATAAGTCCCATAAATTGAAATATCTTTTTTTTGCCCTACAACAAAGGAGGGCAGCCACATTCCTGAAGTTAATGGAGAGAAAATATGAAAACAACAGCAACGGGGGAATATACCCAGAGTCCGAAGATTTTGAGGATTTCAGGGCAAATCCTGTTTCATAATATATGCATCTACAGTGGCCATTAAATAGTAAGTAATATAAATAATCTTCAGTGTAATATATTGCATTGTATGCATGGAAATAATGCATCATATACACACTTCATTCTAGGCAGACATAGATATGCATGAACACTCACTCTCTCTCACACACACACGCACACAACACAAACACACACACAATGTGTGTGTTTTTATTAAATGTTGCTCTCATTCAGTTAGATACAAACCCAACTAAAATGAATGGAGTTGAATATGATGATAGTTTGGTTTGATGGCACCCTAAAACTGAGAGCATCAGCTGTCGAAGTGCGTATGACCTCATCAAAATCATTTTAATGTTCCTCCAACATGGTTTTCTGGGAAAGAGCAATATTTGTTTTGCACGATAGAGAAATTTATCTTCTGCTTCTTCCTTTGCCGTTTATTCCAGCTTATACTGTGATCAACATTGTACTAAAATAAAGTCAACTTCAACAGCCGCTCTCTACCCATCAAAACGCAGAGACGTCTGCCAAGCCATGTAACAGCTGGTGTTACATTAATTAGTTTAAACTATTTATTTCATCCATCTCCAGAGCAGATTGAGCAAAAACATTGTAGATTATTCTAGCATCTGTAAGTGCCCTGCAAGCATTAACCAACCAAAGTTGGAATATTAGTAGTTTGTTTAAAATATGTGTGATTACAGACTCTCTCTTGGGGAAATGGCATTAAATAAATGGCAAAGAAATAATAATAAAAAAGTTTTAAATAACTCAAAATCTTTTTTCCCCTCTAAAGCTGTGCATTTGCATTAGTCTCTCGTACATATATCATTATTTTGTCATCAAGAATATTCTTTCATAAATTATTGTAATAATTTCTGGCACCCATAACCAATAGCTAAATGCTATTCTCTGTCCATGAATCCCTCCCTACTTTTATTGCGTGCTTTATGTCTCTTGGAATTCAACCCAACCAATATCAATCAACTTTACTTTAGGAAATGGCAACCAGCAAACTGGTTGTGAACATTAAGTGCAGCCCACCTCTGACTAAAAACTATTTATCTTTTTTCAAAAAAAAATCATATTAGTGGTCCATGGCATTTAAAATTATGAATTTAGTAATCCCTGATGTCCAAAAGGTTGGCGACCCCTGTTCCAGACCACTGCAAGATGGCTATCTTGTTCAAAGAAAGACCATTTAGAATGAGCTGAGGATGGGAATGAAAAGCATTACAGATTTAAAAAGTTGGGAAAGAAAATAGCAATAGCAATAGCATTTGATTTATATACCACTTATCAGGGCTTTCAACCCTCCCTAGCTGGTTTTCAGAGTCAGCCTCTGGGTCCTCATTTTACCCACCTCGGAAAGATGGAAGGCTAGTCAACCTTGAGCCTGGTGAGATTTGAACTGCCGATTTGCAGGCAGCTGGCAGCTATGTACTACAAACTGCACTCTACTCACTGCATCACCACGGCTCTAGGAGTTTGGCTACCAATGGACAGACCTAGATCAAGTTGTGACGTTCAGCTCTCACAAACAAGAGTAAGTCTATTTACTGTGTGTAACTCTACCTGCAAAAAAAAAAAAAACGTCTTAGAACATCTATGGGAATGCATATTCTACAGGATGACCCCTACTGGTGAAAGAGCTAAAAAACACCACAATTTCCCTACAGGAACTGTGTCACTTTTTACAAGAGATAGCATCTTCCAAAGCCTTACCAAGAGAAGCCTCAATTATCAAGCTCAAAAAATGTTAAAAAGTTGCTGCCTCAAGCAATACCCAGAATCCTTTGCTACCAATACAGAGAAAGGGTAACTTTCCCACCTTTTTCTCTTATCTCCTGGATTCTGAGGTAATCTCTCTCTCCCGCTGGACTCTGAGGTGAATAGACATGCTGCTGCCTTGTCTGAGGACATTTTATGGGCTGTGTAGTTAGTATAGGTTTTACACAGTTATATTTGTGTTCTGTAAATAAAACGTAGTTTTTCTTTATAAGCTATTGCCTTTTTTTGCATTTTATTTTCTTATGATTCACACCATTAAGCTGCAACGAACCATTTGAAGAAAATC
This sequence comes from Mimophis mahfalensis, assembly GCA_032468015.1. NCBI lineage: Eukaryota > Metazoa > Chordata > Lepidosauria > Squamata > Mimophis > Mimophis mahfalensis. The sequence goes on along the minus strand of JANHFR010004713.1, from coordinate 211,982 downwards.
TCTTCTCCTCATCTTCTCATTTTTCACAACAAAAGAAACCCTCATTTTGATAACTGATTATGTTCTAATATTCCATATGATGGTGAGATCGAGGTCAACACATCCAAAGACGTTTTCAATATTCCTGTTCTTTGTAACCAAAATAAAGGATGGTTCTTGATACCCAGCTCCCTCCCTCCCACATATTCTCTTAAAATACCTCTTCACAGAATGACCTTCCTTCAATAAAATGAAAAAAGCAAAAACCTTCAGAACAACCTTCCTTCAATAAAATGAAAAAAAAGTGAAAACCTTCAAAAACATTATCCAAGTATCAAGAGAAGAAGAATTACATTGATGGTGAAGATATTCCCCATCCCACATTGGCCTTTTAGCTTTTGTCCTGTGAAGTTTATATACTCATGATGGCCGTCCCCTGAATGATTATGTAAGTTGTGCCCAACGACCTAAGTAGATCTTCTCTTTGCTTTTTCCACCATCTTTGCCTTTCTTCTGGGATCTTCTTTTCTGCCACCAGAAAGTTTATTTGTGCAACTTTCGTCACAGCCCCCTTTGTTCCTACCGAAGTCACTTTGTCTGTCTCTCCTAGAGTAAGGACACCAAATCCTAAAACCTGGCAGGAATGCATATGTTTATTTCACGACTGCCTCGCAATTACTGAATGCCACTTAATTACAGCAACAGATGCTCGAGTGTAGGAACCAGAAAAATCAAACGCCTCATTTCCAGGTTATTTTTTTTTTCCATTGCTTCTGCCAACAGCAGATGTGTGAGCCTCTTGTGCTCTGGCGTAAATACTTATCAAATCCTAACAGGTCACCTATGTCACAAACAACATTTCAGATGCAACTGTTTCACCTGATAATAGGCTCTGAAAATAAAACTGTGAGCTGTAAATACAATGCATTCGAAATGAAATGCCATAATGTGAAATGGCTTTTTCTCCGGCTACATAAGAAGTCCTTGACAGGTTTTGGCAGTGATAAATCACCGACCCATTAATTGTCTCCTCTCTCATTGTGAGGTGAGCTGCTAAAAGGGGGAAGTCAACAGAAATGACTTAAAGGACAAATTTTGGCAAAAAAGACAATGAAGAAATCTGTCATGGCTCTGCCTCCAATAAATTGTCATGGAAAAATCAAAATATATGTAACTGAACGTTTATGTCTTCCTTAGAAAGGTTATCGTATGATACGTTTATGGTTTCTATAGAAAAAGAAAACAGATGAGAGAAAAATACCTCGCCCCTCCCCCTCCTCTCTTTCTCATCTATGCAAATATCATTAAAGTTAATAATATATTAATATTCATGCTGGAAAACTCAAATGAGTGCTTTGCCAGGGTTCGTGATTAATATGAACAATATTTAGGGGGAAATGAAGAATCAATAACATTTCCTTATTACAATAATGGGATGTCAGCAAACATTTCCATACTCTTGTTCCTTTTTAAAGGAATCTTGTTGATTCCTTAAAAGAAGCATTTGTTGTCTGCAGCTGAGATCTTGATCTGAAGGCCTGCAGGGACAGAATTTGGCTCATTTTGTTCAAAAGTGTCCCTTTAAAAATAGGGAGCCATCCTTCCTGGCCTTTATTTTCAGACATGTTTCTTTTAATGAGCTCCTGAATGCCATTAGATGTATTTAAATGGCCTTTTAATAAGAATGCATTGATAAATAGACACAACCAGCACAAGCTAAGCTCCAAGGCACAAGAGGACCTTCCAACACCTAGAGGTCAACCTTTGGTGGAACCTCCAAAATTGAGGCTACATTGTTACTTTGAAGATCAAAAGAAACTATTAAATTTCTGGCTTGAGTGTAATTACATCAACCTCACACAAGCAAATTTAAATTGTAAATCAAATCAAAATAGGCTTTTTAATTAAGTTTTGGAGTACATCACCAAATTCAGCCCTGGGTCCAGTTGTGCATCCTTCATTCAAACACCCTGAAATAAAATTTTCTACTAATATTACTGTTTAAGTTTGTATTTCCAAAATGTTTCATCTCCATCTTGGT
>JANHFR010004713.1:103926-119586 GCA_032468015.1 Mimophis mahfalensis | reverse complement strand
CACCCACCCACCCACTGCTCGTCTCTGGAGTTCAAAGTAGGTCCCTGACAAGTTTGGGACACTTTGGTGCATGGGTGAAAGAGCCTATTCGGGACACCAACACTTAAGACTTCTCTTTTATAGATAGAGATTAGTTCAGTTGCCAAAGTACCATTTCAAAGGGTCCATTTCTGGGTAAGGAGCATGGTGCCTCAATCAATGCTGAGTAGGTGACCAAGTCCATGTTCAAGATCTCAGAGTTGCCAGGGGTGAGGTTGAGCTCTTGTCCTTTCCTCCAGCTCCTGCTAGGGACATGAATGGAGCCCCCCAACTGGGGCGATATCTCCAGTTAATGCTTTCAACTCAGAAGCACTTTGGTGTTTCTGACATGAGTGCAAAAAAAAAAAAAAGTCTGGGTAATAAAATCTATCTATCTATCTATCTATCTATCTATCTATCTATCTATCTATCCATCCATTCGGACGTGTGTGTGTATGGGTATGTATGTTACACATACACTTTGAAACGGCTTGACCAATTTCAACCAAACTTGGTACAAAAATGACTTACCCTCTGGGAACGAACACTGTGGGGGTTAAGACACCCCTAACACCCATCGGTGAGGGGGGTCTCTGTGCCCTAAAAAGAGTGCTGAGGGCTTCACAGTACTCCAGGGAGCTCTGTGAGAGAGCATGAGACACATAGAACTACTAACAGTGTCAGTACTGAGAGAGCAGCGTGAAACACATAGAGTTACTAACAGTATGAGACATAGAGCTACTAACAACGTCACTCCTGACTACAGCATTGTGAGAAATACATACCCAGGCAAAGCTGGGGCTAGTATTTTATAAATTAATAAAATACATCCTTTGTATGCAAGCCAAACTAGTTAACAGAATTTAGTTAGCAACAAAGCAAAAGCTACAATTTCCACATTTTTATTCACAGGTGGGCTGAAGTGGATTAGGATGATGTTGTAAATCTTGCCACTTTGCCACAAAGCAACAACTTCCTGATTATTCTATAGCCTCATGATATTAATTGAATTATAAATAATGTGCTGGAGATAAATGAAAAGTTGCTGTGTAATCAAATTCCCCAGAAACAGAACTTGAACAGAACTAACAGCCTTAGCAAAACTTAATTTCCATGACAAAAATCAATAAAATTTGAAAATTGGCTATTATTATTTTTTTCAGCAACAGAGTGACAATTATATTACAGTACTAAACTATACAGTGTCCCCAGTTTATTCAGCAAAGATCCCAGATCCCAGTTTCTCTATTGCAAGATCAACCCCTAATTTTTGCACATGAAGTCCAAGTCACAAGTAAGTGTACAATCACATTGCTAAAGCATGAATCTCTTTTCCCAGGGGGGCGAAAAGTCTAAATAAAAGGGTGGCTGTGAGATTCAAGGGGAGGGAAAAGTCATACTGAAAATATAATTAAAAATTGTGGAGGCTGCCTATGACAGGAATAACCATAAAAAACAGATACAAACCAGCTGGCTGTTAACAACTTCAGAGTTATAAAAACCTTAAACCTGCTGTAAAACACTCCATTCCATTTACATAAGGAACAAAAACTGACATTTCTTTCAAATTCCTCGGCTGAGGCTTATTTTGACATGTTTTGAAGCCACATAAAAGGCAACTGTGAAAGGAAGACATGCTACATTTTACCTAAAAGTTCATTTCTGACCTCTAACTGAGCTGCTGTTACTTTAACCCAAATATTAAAAAAAAAAATCTCTTGCACACTACATCTATTTAAAATTTAATTGCCTTCTTCCTTGGTGGCCTTACTTCTAATAACAACAAAAATGTTCTACATAGGTAGTCCTTGACTTATAACCACAATCGAGCCCCAAATTTTTGTTGCTAAGTGATGCATTGGTTAAGTGAGTTTTGCTCCATTTTGCATCCTTTCTTGTTAAGTGAATCACTGGAGTTAATAAGGTGGGAATGGGACAACTTGACACAGCCAACTCACCATGGATAAATTACCATGGACAACTCACCATGGGCAACTTACCATGGACAAATTACCATAGTCAACTCACCATGGACAACTTACCATAGTCAGCTCACCATAGATAACTTGCCATGGCCAACTCACCATGGATAACTTGCCGCGGCCAACTCGCCATGAGACAACTCGGTGCAGGACAATTTGACAATTCTGTTTAATTATTTTAAATAAATAAAAATATTTTAATTTTTGCTATTCACATTTCATTCTCTCCACTCCTTTTGTATCCTTTCTTTAATGGTTCTATTCCACCATTGGTATTAGTGTAACTTTTGTCCTGCAGTGAGTTGTCCTGTGGCAAGATGGCCACAGCAAGTTGTCTTGCAGCTGCTGTGGCCTGTCAGCTGCCGGTCACTCCAACAGCCAAATCAGATGAGGAGGAGATGTGGGAGTCAGGAGATGTGGGAGTCAAGGCAACCTCAGAGCTGCGAGCGAGAAGAGGTAATGGAGTTGTCAGAGAGAGAGAGAGGGGGGGGGGAGGTGGAGCCTAGGCCATCTGTCAGCCCTCAGATGGAGTGGCTGTTGACACAGGTCTGGAGGTGGCTGATGAAGAAGAAGAGGAACAGCATGGTCCAGGGCCTGGATGCACAGAAGGCAGAAGAGAGGAGAGAAGTGGAAATCTGTGGACCTATTTTTGCCAGGGCTGCCAGTGCTCCTAATAAAGGAATCACTGATTCTTCTACAGAGTGGTTGTTGTGTTTGAGAAGCTGGGTCAGAACAGCAGTGAGTTGGCCATGGCAAGTGGGCGGTGGCGAGTTAGACATGGTGAGTTGGCCATGACGAATTGTCATAGAGCCAATAACACAGTAGTTAAGGGACTCTGAAGGTCACCTAACCCAAGGACACTCCAACCATCATAAATATGAACCAGTTGCCAAGTGTCTGAATTTTGATCATGTGACCACGGGGTTGTTGCAATGGTCATAAGTATGAAAATGGTCACAATTAGTCCCTTTTTTTCAGTGCCATTGAACAGTCACTAAACGAATAGTTGTAAGAAGGGGGTTAGCTATACAGACAGAGGTTCTTCCTCCATGCCACTGTGACTGTACCTTAAAGAAAAGAGAGATTTAAAAAAAAAAAAACCAATATTTTTCAGATGGATTGCCATCTTTGCAAGCTCAAGCAAAATCTCTTTGCTAAAGTGCATTCCTTGGGAGCCTAATGATGCAGGGAATATTTTGCAGGACGAACTGAGCTTGCTACAGGGAATGAAAAATAAACAAAATGAAAAAAAAATCAATCTTACACTGAGTGAAGTTTTGATGTATAAATACTGTCAGCTTACATTTGCCCCGAGCGGCGAGTGAGTTTTGCCATTTTGATAATTTCCTCGAATCACTCGGCTGCCTCATGCAGGGCATTCGATGCTGATTTACGTTTCGTCAAATTACCTGCTTAATGTTAAGCAGGGTCACAGCAAGAGACAAGAGCTGGAAGAATTTCTGTCGATTCCTCGTTTGACATAAGATATGGGTGCAAATGCCCGGTCAACCCTTTGCGATTTTTATTTAATGTTCTCTACAGAATATTGCATAAAACATTTATGTACCATGGAACCAATTTGATTTTTTTTATTATTTTTTTTGATGAAACGCAGTAGGCCAGTGTGCATTAAGGTCTCAAAATACAGAACGGATAAAGTCAGAAACCACCTTTCCAAACGCATAAGCATTGATTGCTTGGTTTTGAATCTAATAGTACTGGAAAATCTTCATTATTTAGACACCAAAACACTGCATAAATTTAAGAATAATATTTTACAGTCTCTTGTAATGTAATTTGACATATTTGAAAAAAGCAGATTTTATATGAGTTATGTAGAAGTTATAGAACATGCTATCTATCTATCTATCTATCTATCTATCTATCTATCTATCTATCTATCTATCTCATATTTCATAATCCATATCTATATAAAATTTACATGTTTATTGGGTATATATTTGTCTAAAACAGTTATATAAATCCATAACATCAGCCATAATGGCTAAATGCAATGCCAATCGACCAATATTTTAGCCCTGAGTGTTTATTAATTATTGAGATTTCTGATTTTCCAGCTGTGAGTAGCAACTACATTTCAGTCTCTCCACTTAAAGTCCACTTGATATTGTTCACTTAAATAATTTACAATGCATGGTTACTCAGAAGTAAATCTGCCTGCACCCAGTCAATTGACTTCAATGCTGCTATATGTGCAGCCTTTAGAGAATGAGAAAGCCATAACACGGTATGAGATTTAGGGGTTTTTAAGAGAAATGCTACATTTATTATTAAGCTATTTCATTCTGTATTTTTTCAATACAAGAACTTCAAGGTAGAGGAAATTCAGCAAAATAAATTGAGCTGAGAGCTAACACTCAGCCAAGTCACTCAGAAAGCTTCTAAATTTTGTGTTGCGTGTCATTTACACCCAACTCTAAATGAACCAAAGTTGTTTTTTCCAAGTTGGGTGGACATATAAATAAAGTCAATAAATAACTGATATTGATCAGTGCAGAATGCATGAAAGACTGATTGGCTTTGCAACAACAATAATACCCCCCCCCCATTTTTTTGTTTTATTAATTAACTATGGATTGACAAAATCAGGTGTTACAAATGCAAGGAAATAAAACAGATGCATTGAGTTTGCTTTTCATTGGCTAACACAAAATTCCCTAGATTTAGGGACTCATCAGTCTTTATTTGGTGGATCCAGACTTATTTAGTTAGAATAAATGTCAGTGGGGTTTTTATTTGTCACATCATGGTGTTACAACTATGTCTGAATGCAGGATTCCAACTTGTTTAGCATTACAATTCTGTCTGAACGGAGGATTCTAACTAATGTGAAGATAAATTTTAATAACAGAATAACATAGTTGGAAGAGACTTCGGAGGTCTTCTAGTCCAAACCCCTGCTTCAGAAGGAGACCCTATACTAGGAGTATCATACTCAAGGCCCGGGGGCTGCATCTGGCCTGCGGGATGCTTAGATCTGACCCATGGGGCTGCCCAGGAAATAGTGAAGAACTGGCCTGTGGTGCCTCTGCCAGCAAAACAGAGCTCATGGCCTGCCTGAGCTCATTTTCCCTGGCAGAGGGTTGCAGGAGGCCATACCAGCCAAAAATTGAGTTTGTGAGGGCTTTGCGTGGCCACCCCACACCCAGGCTTCATTTTTGTTGGCAAAGGGTTGCAGGACACCATCACAGGCAAAAACAGAGCTTGGGGGCCTGTTTTGACTAGCAGAGCACTTGGACCACCACAGGTGCCCCCCAACACAAGTGACGTCATGCTAACCAGGCCCACCCTGGTCATGCCCTTCCAGTCTTGCCCTCCAAGGTCTACACACATACAGGATAAGAGAAGAACTAACGATTTCAAACATGATATTAAAATCTGAGCATCTGAAGGATCTGTGTGGTAGTGACCATAACAGCTGAAATTCACATATAAACCAAAAAAAAATGTCCCTTTTTTGTTTTTTAGTTCCCAATATAAACACTCATATTTGCACCATTTAGCTGCTTGCTTTTTTGCTTTCTCAGTAAAACCCAACAAGGCAGTCCTAGAACAGGGATGAACAGCAACAAACCCAACAACCTCACCGCCAAATAGTGAGCGACGGAGGTGGTATTTAGCCAGTTCCAATAGGTTCCAGAGAACTGGTAGTGATAATTTTGACTGGTTCAGAGAACTGGCAAATACCACCTCTGATTGGCCGGCACCAGCAAATACCACCTCTGATTAGACGACAGCATAGCCATGCCTACTAAGCCAAACCCACAGAACCTGTAGTAAAAAAATTTGAATCCCATTACTGGTGAGCGAGCATCAATGGAAAGAGAAGAAAAACTGAAATTGTGAACCAGGAGAAAGAGAGAGAGATAAAGATGTAGTTCAAGTAGATAGCATATCACTTGGAATAGTTTTTAATTCCCAAGAGGCAAAATTCACAAGTCTAGGCTCAGTTGCACAGAAGAGAGATTTTGATTCCTAAGGATCAGCCAGAACATAAAAAAGAGAAAACAGAAGCAGTAAAATACATTCTTTACCCTTTGGGAAAAGATGGATTGATCCGTGCTAGACACTAGAAACATTTCAAGTGGATAAATTTATGTTTCCAATCAAAGGTTTGCTTGATTCCCAACCAGCAGACATTTTCGTTTCCACATTGTCAATACACACTTTTTAAAAAAAGCAAGTGAAATATTTCCAAACCTTACCTGAAACAGAAATAAACACCAGATGTGTGTGGATGTCCTTGAGACGGACTTATAAAGCATTTTACAATCACAGGTACAAAGCAGCAAAACACACAATCAAAAAAACAATGCATCACAAATAAAAATCCTAATGATTGTAACGGAACCCCTATTAAAAAAGGAAACACATTAAGTTACCATAGGAACAAAAGGAAGAAATTGCAAAGAAGGGTACAAAATGTTAACATTGAGCGATGGAGATGAAATGAGAAGATACCCTTGGGAATGGAACATGGATGTGATGTCAATAAGTAAATAAATTCAATTAAATCGTAACTCTGGCAAGATGTGGTACAGCAGAAATCAGACGTACAAACCAACAACATCAATAAATACATAAATACATAAATAAAACACATACTGTAAATAAAGTTGGTAATGGAAAAAAGTATCTTTCCTTATGTCTCATGAGTTTTGGGCCCACCTGAAAGGTCCTGCCACACACAACCCTTTATCCTTTCAGGGAAAGGATGATTTTTGACCACGCAATCCTACTCAAGAGGCAGCTTAGTGGAATTGCTAAGGGAATGGACTAGGGGCCAATGGGTTCTACACTTGCCTTTGGCCCAAAGCTAGCTGGGTGACCTTGGGCCAGTCATTCTTTCCAAGCCCTAAGAAGAAGCCGACAGCAAATCATTTCTCAAATCTTGCCAAATAAACTGCCTGGACCAGGTTAAGCATTTGCCAAGAGACAACAAAGACTTAGAGGTACATGTGTGTGCCCCCCCACACACACACAAAGAATGGATAGATATAAATAAATATATAAAGGCCCTAATGCAGTCTTTTTCTGAAAAGATAGATAGACCCTATTCAGACTCTGTGGCAAGAATCAGGGTTCCAAGTAACAGACCCAAAGCAATCAAAACCCTGAGGCCTAGAGTTTCCTTGAAGTATGAATTTATTAGGAATGTCATATTGGCACAGCTGATGAAAACCTGAGTCTGAAGGACCCGGGGTTTCCCCTACCCAAACCAAAACCCCAAGTTCTTACCCCCAGGTCACATGTCCATTATGTGGCCCAATCAGTTTGCAGTCCCAACTCTGGCTGGCTTTTGTCCATGACACTCCAACACCTGGTAGAGCATCCTTGGCTCCCATGGAAAAGAATTTTATTTTGGCTACACATCCTCCCAGCTATCTCCATCTCCCTAACCCTCACGTTCCCACAGCTTCAACCAGCCTTGCTGTGGCAGCCCTGAAGATGCTCCCAAAATGGCTTCAGGGTTGACACCAAGAAGGATACAGTCAAGAGGCCACAAGGTCGGATTCATTGGCTTCTTTTACAGATCTTCAAGCACTGGAAACTGAAAATGGTCTCACGAAACCAACAGATGGGACAATGGGGACATCACAAGTTACACCTATCATGGTGGAGAAGAATAACTTTGCTTCTCAAGTGCACTGCCAATGCATTATATTGTATTTTTTAGAGTATAAGATGCTCTGAAGTATAAGATGCACCTACATTTTCGGGAGGAAAACAAGGGAAAAATATAACTGCCTCTGCCTCCCGTCAATTCGTCTCCTTGCAGCAAACAGCAAGTTTCAGTTTCAGCACAGCCTGATTAGCACAAGCAGCTGATTGCTGGTTGGTCCAACCATCAGCTGTTTCAAGCTGCATGGATTGCCATAGCCTATTGCTGCCTCCACCCACCCCATTTTCCACACGTTCCAATCCCCACCACCCGATGGCAATCCCTGCAGCCTGAAACAGCTAATGGTCAGAAGAAATCCAACTGGCAATCAGCTGAAACAGGAGGCAGAGGCTGAAGGGTGGGGAGGTGGGCAGGGCTTCGGCAACATTCACTGTATAAGACACACCCTAATTTCCAGTCTCTTTTGGGGGGGAGTGTGTCTTATACTCTGAAAAATACGGTAACTGCTACAGTATTTGTGGGGTCCAGGATAGCTTTTGAAACCACAAAGCTACCGAAGATAACTTTGCAGATTATTGAAGACGCAATATTGTTGCATGATATCACAATAATGAGTTCTTATCCAAACACATTTGTCCCCTGGATGAGATTTCCACTGTTGGTACTCCAGTCATCTTCTGATCCACTTCATTGCCTCTAAGACTGAGGCGAAAGTCTTCTGGGATCAACAGTAATAGAAACAGTACTTAAGGGCAACTGTATTAATGAACTGTCTCATTTCTTTTAGGAATAACTGTATTTATATTTATTTAAGAATTACAAATAGAAAAACAAAAATGGATTTCATAGCTTACAACTCAGAAATGTTGATACATTAGGGACTCCACTCATTTTACCATGTCATTTATTATAAGAAATGTTTCTAATCTAAATCATCATCTATTCCAGGGGTCTTCAAACTTGACAGCTTTAACTTGTGGACTTCAATTCCCAGAATTCCTCCTCCATTCATGTCAACTCAGGAATTCTGGGAGTTGAAGTCCACAAGTCTTAAACTTGCCAAGTTTCTATTCATTTTAGAACGCATTACTGATATCTTTCCTATTCTGATGGTAATAAGGAGGTAGTGTTTGCCACAAAAATGGGTCATATTATTTTTTTTGGAGGGGGAAGGGATCTCCAAGTCCAGACTATCTCCAAAAGACTACAATTCACATTGTCCCATTTGAAGAAGTACCCAATAGGTTGGTTTCCAACTTCCAGGTTCCATTTTTTTACAACCAACTTTTTAGCTTTTGTTTTCTCAATGTCCTCAGGGAACATTCCCAACAAAGCTAACTCACAGTTTATTCTAATTTCCTGATGGATGGTTTTATTTATTTCTGTAACAATTGAAATCCAAAGCTCCTAAGCTTGAAATCCACATTTTGTTTCTTCTTTCCTTTTTATATCACGATCAGAACTGTGAAAAGTCCTCCAGACTGCATAATTCATGGTTTCCCACTCCTGTCAAGAGGGAAGAGTGGGAAACCAAGATCAGCTCAAACTTCACCTAAAAGTACTATTACTAAAACTGTGAAAACACTAGTAAATATTTCAGAAAAGTTGTTTCCAGTTACTTTCTAGCTGTCTAAGAGAAAGAAGCAAATACCAGGACAATGGAAAAAAAAATATTTTAAGCTATTTCCATAGTCAATCTTATACTGATTGAATTAAAATGGAATAAAGCTTGTGATGACCAAAATTAGGGATATAAATAACAATGACAGTCAGAAACACAACAGCACCTGGTTAATTTTCCATAATGTCCCCAATGGCTTGGATTTGAGATTGGTAAGCAAATCTTCAAGATTAGAAGGGTCATACGTTACAAGTGGTTCTTTCAAATTTATGACTTTTACACAAGAAAACCTCTGTTTGAAACATATGCAAATGCTAACTAAGTGTAAATCTGTAGAACTTTGCAGTGTCATGGACATGGATGTTAAGAAAGGATGAATTATCCCTGCATACGAGACCAGATTGCAGAAAACGAATTCTAGGAATAAGGACGTATTTTCAGATTTGAGAATAGTTTGAGATCCAACAAGACTTGAATGCAATGGTACTAAGGTACTCAACCTCCTTTTGATCTGAACTAACAACTTTACTGTATTGCTTCCCCAGTAATATTGTATTATTACTGGGGAATTATGTCAGTGCTGGATCAGAAGGAAGGTTAAGCACCAAAGAATTGATGCTTTCAAATGGTGGTGCTGGAGAAGATTCTTGAAAGTCTCTTGGACTGCAAGGAGATCCAATTTGTCAATCCCAAAGGAAATTAATCCTGACTGGTTTGTGGGAGGAGAGATCCTGAAGCTGAAGCTCAAATACTTTGGCCACCCAATGAGAAGAGAGGACTTCTTGAACAAGACCATGATGTTGAGAAAGACGGTGGGTAAAAGGAGAAGGGGATGGTTGGGGATGAGATGGTTGGATAGTGTCATTGACAGGGGTCACAAATTTGGGCAAACTCCATATTTTCCCATTGTTGAAGCATCACATTATAATCTAAAAGAAGATTTCTAAAAGATGATGTAGCATTGGGTATTTAGTACCAGGGAAGTTATCTAAGCTGTATAAAGGTATGTCAAATGAACGTTGGAAGTATAAAAGTAAAAAAGGGAGTTGTTATCATCTACTAGCAGATAACCTGGCTTTGCCTGGGTATTTATTTATGGGAATGCTGTATTAGACAAGAAAATCCTGTAGTCGGGCATAGCTCTAGATGTAGTAGCTCTATGGGCATCACGCAGCTCTCTCGCGCAGTGTTGAAAATCAGAGGGAGCCCTCATGGAGAATACTGTGAAGCTGTCAGCACTATTTTTAGGGCATAGAGGGGTGTTGGGGTGGCTTACCCCCCACAGTGTTTGTTCCTAGAGGGTAAGTGATCTGTGTACCAAGTTTGGTTGAAAGTGGTTGAGCTATTCCAGAGCTATGTTGGAACACACACACACATACATTTTTATATGTATGCAGAAGAAGAAGATGGTGATGGTAGACATGTGATAAAGCAAAAAAAATTGGAGTGTGGTTCATATTTTAATACAGAAAATGTTGAAGATGGAGATAAAGATGAAATCAGAACTTTTTGAGGGGGAACAGAAAAAGAACTTGAGAAGGAAATTGGAACCTTGTTATTATATATGTTGACAGCTATATAGATCTAGAAGACTACTGTATGCACAAAAATGGAAGGATACTTCACTTCCTACGATGGACAAATGACTGCAGAAAGCTGATGGAGTTAGCTGAAATGGCAAAACTGACTATTTTGATTAAAGAAAAGAATAGAAGTATTTTTATTTCTACACTTCTGAACTTCATACTTGATGTGGAAAATAATGAAACTTTGACCTGTTAGATCAGTGGTTCTCAACCTGTGGGTTGGTACCCCTTTGGGGGTCGAATGACCCTTTCACAGGGGTCACCTAAGACCATCAGAAAACACATATTTCAATACAAATACAGGTGTATGTGAAAATAATTTTATTGTTGGGGGTCACCACAACGTGAGGAACTGTATTAAAGGGTCGCGGCATTAGGAAGGTTGAGAACCACTGGATTAAGGCATGTTGAGTTCTAGTCCCACCTTAGGCCTGAAGTGAATCTTGGCCTATTCATTTTTTCTGAGCTCTAGAAAGGAGGCAATGGCTTCTGAAAACCTTGCCAACAAAACTGCAGGGATTTGTCTAGGCAGTCTGCAAGAACTGGGCAAAAAAAGAAAAAAAAAAAAGAAGAAGAAGAAGAGCAAACTTCCTAACAATATACAATTAAGAGGTATAAGAGAATGAAAATAGATAAATGATGGTGGCATTATGACATTATGTTATTTTATTTCAAGTGTAGAACAAAGCAGATTAGGCTGACATATTCAATCAGAATGTTCCAAATTGACTGCATATTAAAAGAATAATATTTAAATGTTGCATATTATATCGGAACAAAACTACATATTTTGAGCATTCGCTGACTCCTTTGCTATTTTTTTCACTGCAAAGTGAGAATTGCTCAGTGGCAATCCATGATAGCTGTTATCAACACACCAGATTACAGAAACATTAGTGAAAAAATATAATTATAAAGACATTTTTTAAAAAAAAAATGTCACAGCACAAAATAAGAAGAAAGACGTTGACTTCTCTGGTTCAATATGAAATACAAAAAGGCTAATGGTCTCTTCGTTGTTCCTCAGTTAACAATTTTTTAGCACATCACATCTTAAACATTCCATTCCATCCAAGGAAGGACGAATAAAACTGCATTTCTATTACTATATTATTCGATGCATGATTCTAAATATTCCATGAGTTGGCTGACCAGCAGCAGAAAAAAAAGGAATAGGTTGCTGCTAAATAACTGTATGAATAGTGTTAATTAACATTATCAAAGCAAAACAAATCACTATCATCTCTGCTATCATTTGCGAGGCTCAACCACCAATAGAATATAAAGAAATAAACTAACAGCTTAATAACGCAACTGTGAAAGCTAATGTTCTACATATTAATAACAATCAAACCAGTGTCCTTAATTTTCAATTTCTGAGCTCAACACCAACAAAGCATAAGAGAATGCACCAGATTGCATACATATAAAAATTTCAGCAAGCTAACTAACCCAACATAGTTGTTGTTAGTTGCGAAGTCATGTCCTAACCCAACATAGAGTCCTAGCCAAGATAGGAATTATTTCTTTATTGCTCCAATGTAAAATAAAAGTCAAAGAAAAGACAGGAATGTAGGTGGCAAACTAATTTACTGGGCAAGAAGCCAAAAGAAGATGAATCATTTAAATACAGAGAGGTATTCCCCACTGGAATTTTTTTCATGATTTTGAACAGTAGCTTTTGCCAATGATATTTGAAAGAAATTAGGGCATATTCAGATACACTTTGAATTCCTGATGGACTGGACATCAGAGATGTCTTTGTCTTGGGATTTTGTTTACCTCAAGTAACAGATCTTAACAAACACATGACTTCAGGAAAATATGGCACAAAAGCTAACCCAAAATATCAGATTAAAGATGCACCCTAATCAAAGCTGGATTGATATAGTGCTTCAATGACAATCATTTTGTTTTCTAGAATGGGAGGTTTTTGAAGTAGAAACAGTAGTATAAACTATCCTCAGCTGCCTGTGATTTAACAAACCACTGTTTCAAGCAAGTATGATGCCAAGGGAATTCATCCTGCCATGTCTGCCCATTTTAAAATCTAAGCTAAGGTCCCTCTGAAAGTGTCTTTCATGTAGTTTCTGCCTGGGATATTTTCCCACAAACTATCACTACTTCAGATAATTTCCAAGTTTTCCATACTATAAACAGATGAAGGACAAGCTGTTCACAGGAACGTTCTGAAGAAACCAATAGGGTACAGGGGTAAAAAATAGTTTTAGGATAAAAACTATAAAACACAATCATGAAAGCTGTTGTTGGCAGCAATGCTACTTTTCTGAATAAGAGATTTTATTGTTAAAAGAATGAAGAGTTACAAGACCTTTGCATGCTGTATTTTTAGTTTTGCCACAAAGTTATTAATCTCTATCACATGTCCCATTTTCAGAGATAAAAAATGATATTTCAGGATATTTCAGCTTGTTTCTGTGTAAGTATTATTCAGAAAGAAAAAAGAAAGAAACAAGTGTCCTGCTCACTCTACCCATTTTTCATTTTAAAAATGTGAGCTGACTTACTTTCAGTTTGTAGGCAACTCTAGAAACTTCAGCTGGACTGAAGAAGTAACAAATTTAGCGGATTTTACAGGGGAAAAGGTGGCGCTGAATAAAATGTTGAAACTAAGAAAGAAAGAAGGATATTGAAAATTGAACAAAAAAGCAAAAGTTTCAGAACATATTGCATTTCTCTGAAATTTATTAGTTGGATTTGTATGCCGCCCACTCCCGAAGGACTCTGGGCGGCTCACAGCGATACCTAACAATACAAAAAAAAAAAAAAAATTTAAAATTTAAAACAATTAAAACAATACAACTCACACATACCATTGGGCTGGATCTCGCTGAGGCTCAATCAGCAAACTCAATCAGCTAACTCAACTTAAAATTTTAAGGCACAGTAGAGAGAAAAATAAAATCCACTGCCCAGCTACTCCAGCTTGGCAATCTATGGTTGCTAACTCCAGCTGAAAACAATACTGAATGTTTTCCCCACCAACAAATGTATGTATATGACATATTTGTATGCACATATGCACATTTGTACCAGTGAATATCTATTTATCTGCCATCACACTCAACATAGAGTTCAGGGGCAGAGCAAAAATAATAAAAATTTAATTAAAAGCGTTTATTAAAACTATTTTATTTATTTATTTATTTATTAAATTTTTATACCACCCTTCTCCCGAAGGACTCAGGGCTGTGTACAGTCATGTTAAAAACAGAAATACAAAAGTTAAAAACAATTAAAATAATATTAAATAATTTGGCCCATAATTATTAAAAAACAAGATACCCCAATTAAAACCTTTTTTTTAAAAGAGTCGGTAAAATCATGAATACCACATTTATAAAATAAAGTAAGAATATACTATCAATCTTTGCCATCTCTTTCAGACAAAACATCTGAAACAAACTGCTAGGCAGCAATAATACCAGCAGAAACCCAGTCTCAAGTTAAAAGAAAAATACTCTTCATTGAACAAACAGGAAGCTGAATACACAGAAAAGCATTTCAATAGTCTACAATTTATTTTCTTCTCTATTATGAACTTCTATTATCTTTATGGCCAATAAATATCTTACTCATTCAAGACTTGTTCTAAACCATTCATCCATTTTTTTAGCAACTGTAAGATGCATAACAAGTGACCTCCAATGATATCATTAAATCATTCTTTTGTATTTGTTTGAGTTAAACTGGTCTGCTCTTTACTAGATTCCCCCCTTTTCCCCCTTTTCAAAGATAAAAACATTTTTTTCTTCACCAGCCATCTGACATATCATACATTCTACAATAATTCTCAGAGAAACATTCAGATTCGCTTAGACCAGTGGTTCTCAACCTTCCTAATGCCGCGACCCTTTAATACAGTTGCTCATGTTGTGGTGACCCCCAACCATAAAATTATTTTCACATACACCTGTATTTGTATTGAAATATGTGGATTTTTGATGGTCTTAGGCGACCCCTGTGAAAGGGTCATTCGACCCCCAAAGGGGTCGTGACCCACAGGTTGAGAACTGCTGACTTAGACCATCAGTAAAGTAATTTTAGTCACCTGAGTTGCATAGGCAGGTCCTAGTTCTTTAACTTCATTCAAAATAAAGAGGTATGCCCTGACTATGTTTTTATTAGTCTCAGGATTAAATTTTAGACCTTTATCCGGATCTTCAAAGTTGCCTACTGAAGCTACACCATACATCGTTGGTGAAGACTAAGTCAAAATATGAGCTGGATTGCTGCACCTTTATTTTGTCATTAATTAATAGTGCACCATTTGTATACTTTTTTCTTCCTTTTATTTTCAACAGTCAAGAGTGGTTTTTTGTTGTTGTTCTTTGTGCATTTTGCTCCTCAGGTCATTCTGACCATTAGCTTCTGTGGTATCTTCTACAATTCTAGATCATCTATAAATACTCTTCCTTGATATTCTATCCCTGATTCTGTATATCATTTTATTTCTAGATCTTTTTTGTGCAGCCATACTGGTTTTTCCTTTTTCCCTGAATTGAACTTGTATCCAATTGTCTGTTTTAGAAATTCTATCCACCTACAGCTCCTTTTCCCCTAAACATAGGATATACTAGATCTTATCTTTTGATTTCTTGAAGGAATTCTAGGATATAAACCTAGCAATTTAGTAGCCCCAATTGTCTTCAGTCAATTCTCCTTGATTGGCATTAAAAACTGTACAAATTCCCAGCCTCTAAATATGTGGTCCCCTTTATGGATCGCTGCCTTGTCGCGGCAAAGGGGCTTGCGTGGCGCAATGAAGTTATGAGCTATGCCGTGCAG
>JANHFR010004709.1:67092-77945 GCA_032468015.1 Mimophis mahfalensis | reverse complement strand
CTGCTGGCATTCTGCCAATGTCCAGGAAGCCTACACTAAGAATTACACATTTATGACTGCAAATATACTCCTACATTGGATTAGTTTCAATACAAGAATTCTCCAGAAACACATGAGTTATTGCCTCATCTACATTAAATCAACAACATGTTGATGATTGGTACATCCTTTATTATCAAGAAATAACCATCTAACTCAAGATAATGCTTTATATTGGAAAGTATTTTTTCCCCATCTGTGTGTCCTAATGAATTGGGAGCTGGTCATTTGTGGGAGGACTAGTTGACATCTGTTCATGGTTATTTGATCAGATCAGTCTGGTCTCAGACTCTTGAGCCTTCCAACCTTCACACTTGTTATTTGCCTTGGAACAGTGTTGCCGAGGCTTGTTTTTCTCACTTGGATGATGGTTGGCGGAATGGTGGGACCATCAAATGTACAATGGATCTTTCTGACAGCTGCTTTGCCCCACCCATACTTTTTCTGGGCTTTTGGCCAGAACTGAAAATAACTTGGCCATATTCCTAAAGGTTACATAAACCAGCCTTCACAGAAAGTTAACAAGTGGGAAGTTTTCCTTGCAGTTAAGACAATAAACCATGTGTGGTAGCTTAGGTCTGCTCTTTATATTTGATTTGGGATTCAATTCATTATTGCTCCAAAAAGCCTCTAGAAGCATGATGAAACCTAAAGAATGTCCAGTTATCTGATGGCATCTTTCTTAATTAAATACAAAAATGTTGGAAAGTCAATGTATGTCATCTTCAGATTGCTTCTTCACAGCAATCACAATTCTAAAAGTTATGATTCAACTGATACTAATGATCATTCTCAAGAGGTATACATAAGTATCCAGATTCATAAGGCAAGGTTCAGAACTCATTTCCATTAAATCTTCCATTAAATAATATTTAACTAAAGCTCAGCTATTTTGAATGGATTAATTAGGATGATACATTTTCCATATGAAATAAAAAGCATGTGTGCTTTTTCCAAAAGTCATGCATATTATACAGTAATTGTATTTGCTGTTCGTTCTATGACTTTGGATTTTATGGTGCTCATAAAATCATAAAGTAAAAATATGGCTTTAGAAAACCCTCTTTTACCTAATCAGTGACACTGGCAGATTCTTGCTTTTCTCAGAATGAGAAAAGCAGTATTACAACATCCTGCTGCAACTTGGCCCCTTTGGGCATGTTGTGACACCTGAAGAAAAGAGCCAGGGTTTGTATCAAACTGATTCTTGTGTGCCCCTCCACACTCCACCCCCCACCCCCCAATGCTACTGAGCTATCTATGCTCCAATAAAGGGTAACAATTTGCTGAAAACTCATTACAATTGCTAACATACGTACTCACTCTGCTGTTCGTTACAATTAGATTCTTCTCCATCCAAAACCGTTTTTAGAAGACTGCAGATCCCTAAAGTCAGCCATTTGCAAAACGGTGCCACAAGTGAAGATGGAACAAAATACTGAAAGAAACATTGCATTTGTGAAGGAAGTATTTGTCTGAATATGGAACACGGTTCATTATTTGTATTCAATTTCTAATCCTTTCATACAATCTGGCTTTTTGCTCACATCTTTTTTATCATTTTTAGGGGGGAAATGAATAGTCCAATTTAAAATATCAAGTCAAGAGCAAAATGGAAGTAAACTACAGTGCCAAAATAAGTACTAGTGAGGTATAGAATTGAAAAAAAACACACCAGTTTTTTAAAAGAAAGGAGATTGGCAAGTCTCTAGTTATTCAACAGTGTAGATATTCAATAAATTTTTTGCTTTGTTTTTTCCTTACGCTGAAGGACCATTTTAACATTTTATCAGTTAGTGCCAGTTACAAGATACACATCTTTCCCTGCCTCTGAGCTGAAGTGGCACCCACCAGCCTTGTAGGCATAAACAGTGAGGGGGCGGCATTTAAGTTGCTGCAGTTATTGGTTCCCACCCTGTAATGATGGGAAAGCCCCACAGACTGTGCATATCTTCCCACTGGACTACGTCACAGTAAGGAGGAAAATGCTACTAGCATCTAGACGGCTAAGGATAACTTCAGGCTAACTTTGAAGCTCAGGATGAAATGATGAAAACTTGACAAGTCAGGGCTGAAAAAGAGAGGCTGCCCAGGGATGCCTGTGTTGTGATTTGGGGGAAGAAGAGAATGGCTCTACTTCAGTTTTTCACTTTTGGACTACCCTTGCCTGAGTCAGGGTGGGGTGGGATTACATTTAAAATATTAAATCCAATATTGTGGATGTATTCACAGTAAACTCTTCCAAAAAGGGGCCCTTTTAAATAGATGGTTGGAAGATTTGAAGTAAAATGATAAATGGTAGAATTTGAGAATGATTTGTGCAATACTTAGAAATTTGTTTTTGTTTCTTTTTATAAAAAAACTGGGGGAAGATAAGGAATATAATTAAGGATAACTATGTAACTGTTAGGAAAAGATACATGTATAGAGTTGAAAGGGAAGGTATTGGAAATGGATGAATTGTTGATGCAAACAGTGGTGATCTGTTCTGACACGTTGTATGAATTTGGAGAGAGATATTGGTTTAAGATTAAAAAAAAAATTTGGGAAAAGAACAAAAACCTTTGTAACAGCACCCAGCTGTTAGGATTTCAGCACTATTGTTCATAGTATGATGTGATGTGTGAATCCAGCAATTGGGGCTCATTCAACATGATTTTTTTTAAAGAAACGTTTGTGTAATGCCTGAAATTCCTCCAAGTTTAATTATTTTATTTCAGAAAGACAAATGTTGAGGGATTCTACTTGTCCCCTAAATTGCCTGATGCTCTTTTCTTAATGATTTTGCTGAAACGGGGTGGAATGCAATAAAAGCATATGATTATTATTATTATTATTTTTTGGTCCACAATCTGTACTAATTGTGTTATTGTAGTAAGAATGATACTAAATAAACAGACAAATTGTGTTTGCCTGCCCATGTTTATTTTTCAGAGAACAATCTGGATCAGCTACATTTCTAGCCTTTTGGCACCCAAGTTTCTGAATGGAAACAATTACACAGCCAGTTAGAAAATATTCTTACTTTACCTGATAGAACTAAGCTCGCCTCATGTTTTTAAATTTTGATGTGAGAAAAATCAAACTAGGAAAATACGTTGTAGAAACTGAAAAATATATTTTAGTCATCATGATTCAATAGATATATTTCTAACTGAAGTGTGTTGGAAGATCAAAAGTAAAATATAAATACTAAAAAGTAAAGTTACTCATCGGAAATTTATAGTGTTTTTGATAAGATAAAGTCTGGAAAGAAGCCATGTAAGTCTTGTTTTCATTTAGTGTAGTGTTTAGAGTACTTTTAAATAGATCATTCTTGTTTACTCTTTATAAAGAGTATAAGGATTATAAATGAAGAAAGACTTGTGAAGCTGAGAATGTTCTGGAACATTCTGGAAAAATGTGGAAGTCACAGGTGTTAATTTGCAGTCACAGATGTTAATTTGAAATAAAAGTAGAGGTGAAGACCTGATCAAATTGTCTGAATAAATTACTTATTTAAAGGTATCAGAGGAAGAATTTGAACCTACTGCTCTCAGTTAATCACTAACCAAAGCCTCTAAGCTTGCAAAAAAAACAAAGGCTCTTGATGTTTTCTGTCAGAGGCTGGAAATGTTAATAAGTGTGTGTAGGCATTTATGTTATCAAGTACAGGAGTAGAAAATGGAAGGTCACATAAGTTCACTGAAAAACGCTTAACTGGATTCAAATGGCATATTCTGTACAGGTAGTCCTGTATTTACAACCACAACTGAGCCCAACATTTCTATTGCTAATTTTGCCCCAATTTACAACCTTCCTTGCCACAGTTGTTGCACTGTGAATCACTGCAGTTGCGCAAGTGAAACACTGCAGTTGTTAAGTTAGTGACAGTGAAGTAAATCTAGCTTCCCCATTGACTTTGCTTGTCAGAAGGTTGCAACAGGTAATCCCATAATCCTGGGACATTGCAACCATCATAAAAACACACCAGTTGCCAAGTATCTGAATTCTGACCATGTGACCAGGGGTGCTGCTGCAACGGTTCTAAGTATCAAAAACAGTCATAAACCACTTTTTCCAGTGCCATTGTAACTTTGAACAGTCATTAAATGAATGGTTATAAGTAATGGACTACCTGTAATTAACAGGCACAAATCTACTGTATTATTATTGTTGATCCTAGAAGTTGACAAGATTGTCTCAGAATTGGTTCAAAAACATATTTATCTTTTTTTGTGGGGAATCATCCTCTCTGTGTGTTTGTGTGTGCTTATGTAGATACATTCAAAAGACTTGTATGTGCTTATGTAGATACATTCAAAAGCCAGAGATGTAACATCTGTCACTACATCTGCATTTAGATTTATATCCTGGTCACCTGTTGCTGTTTCTTTCTTAATATTCTACTTTTTACTTCCATGATAAGAGGCTGGATGGTAGGGTTCTTTCCCTGTGCTACCACATTATATTCTATTCAATTTTGGTTGATCCTGAAAAGAACTCACAGGTCTCCAAGACTGGTGCAAAGTGTTTCAAAGAAGTAGAAATTCAGGTATTAAGACCGTTTTAAGTACGTTTAAAATTCCCCTGAAAGTTCATCAGGGCCCAGAGATTTTCCATTTTTAATAGCTCTCAAGATTTCAGACATTTTGGAAAGAGAAAAGAGATTCCATAAATTGTATGTCGTCTGAGGTTAATTCTGGGGACATTAATCTATTAAAAATATTGATTATTTTTTGTTAATGATGAGTTACATAAAGAATATAATTGCTAAAGAAAATCAAATTCTTATTTATAGCTTTGGTTTTAGTCAGTGTTTGTTCACTGTTATCCTTAATTGCACTAGTACTATTTCTTGCCTTAGCTTTTTTCAATTTATTTAGAAGCATTCTGGAATTATCATATTTGTAATATTTTTGCTTAACAATTTGAGAGGAAATTTTATCTGCCTCTCAAATTACCCTACTCATTCCTTTTGTTTTCCCACTGTTTATAAATACTAGTTGATCCAATTTTGTTGTGCTTGGCTAGTAGACTGTTAAATTCTGAATAAAGTTTACCTGCTATTTCTGATTATCTTTTTAAAATCATGCTCAGCTGCTTTATGCATTGTCTTCTTAATACTGCCTTCATATCATCTCACTTTATTCTTCATTTATATTGTATTCTTGAAAAACAAAAACAAAGATTGAGGTAATTGTTTCTTTGCTACTCTGCATTGAATAATAACATACTCTTTAATAAAAAAAAAAATAGGGGAGATAAGTACCATTAATAAGCAATGAGTTGACTTTTCTTCAGTTAGGCATATTACATTTATTTACAGGATTGAATCTCAAGGTAAAAGTAAGGAACTTACTATATACTTAAAATTAAGTATTTTAGCAGCTAAAATAATAATTGCCAAATGTTGGGAAATTCCAAATTAATCAATTGAGATACTGATTAATAAGTCCTCTTCAATTGCCTTAAAATTAAATCACTGCACAGTTGAAATAATAAGATATCAGAGAAGGAACCACAATTCTATTAAATTTGGATGCATTGTATCATCTATCTCAATAGCAAAAAAAATACTATTAGTAATTTTTTAGATATGTAAATATAGGCATGTAATAATACATGTGTTTTTACTCAAGTACCATACTTAGTGGATTTTTTAATATTTTCTGTAACTTTTTTCTGAATCTGTTATGTAGATACTTTAACATGATACTGTAATTACAGTTCAATTAAAAAAAAATCCTGTTGTTAGATCCTACTAGGACAAGATAGGAGACCACAAGTAAATAAATCTCTAAGCTGTGGAATAGACCAGGAAGTCATATCTATCTCCTGCAAGAAGGCTATAGCAAACCACTTCCGTATTGTTGTGTAGAAACTACTGGTATGTGGGTATGTCCATGAAGTCACCAGGAGTCAAAGTATACTGGAGGAAGGTTTTAGGTCTATGATGCTTGCAGTGGGAGTGGTTAAAACTTGTTTTCCAACGTAATCTCCCCTTTGATCTCCAGATAAGGGAATTTTCCGGGCAGAAACTTCTCTGGGTTTGTTTATTATTTTAAATGCTTTTTTTTGGTGCTCTATATTGTTAAAAACTGCAAATAGCACACATTATATAGATCCTTTATAACTGCAGTAATATACAATATCTCTTAGTTTATTTTCTGTAAACACAAATAAACATGCCTAACACTATAAATTCTGCCTATGTTTACCATATATTCATTATGCTCTGAAATGCACAAATATTTTATAAGCCTGGTAGACAATCTCTTCTAATCAATAGCTGCATACAGAACAGCTGCTCAAGTAGAAAAACTACAAAAGCATTTTGGTGACTAAAATATTAAAGGGGCCTCGGGTTCCCTTTGTACCAAATCATGGTGCTGAATTTGGATGAAAGGGGCCATAATTTTACCACGTTTCTATGTATTACAGCTAAAGTCCTAGGACACCCGACATAGCATGGGAGACATTTTTCACTTCATGGTTTCATTCCCTAAGTCCCTTTCTTAAACTTCACAGCTTTTAAGACTTGGTGGGCTTCGGATCCCAGAATTCTGGGTTTGTTGTCTATGGAATTCTAGATATTAAATCCACACATATTAAAAGCTGCCAAGGTTGAGAGACCCTAAGGGAACACTGACAAGCAGCCGCTGATGATGGAGATGCCAGAAACAAGACGGAGCCCAAAAAATAGATGAGGGCATTCAAATGAGTCTCTTCATGAGAAAGTTACTAATTTCTCAACAGCTCCATACTTCTGGGATTTTAGGATGTCAGTGCCAGGGTTCCAAGTAATAAATCCATAGCAAGCAAAACTCCAAGACAGGTGGATCCCTCACAAAATACTATTATTGGAAATACCATATTGGCACAGGGGTGGGTTTCAGCTGGTTCGGGAGAACTGGTTGTTATGATTTTGCACGGTTTGGAGAACTGGCAAATCACACTTCTGGCTGGTCCTGCCCTTCCCCTGCCCCTCCCTACCACGATTTTGCACAGTTCAGAGGCAAATCACACCACTGGCTGGCAAAAAGCAGCACGGTCATTCCCTGCTCTGTTTCGACATGAGGAGGAGAAGCTTTTCCTCCTAACACCAAAAGAAGGGGGCTGGGCTGGCCATTTCTCCATGAGTCCCTCTGGAAAAGCCCCAGCCCAGCTGTTCCCTGCTCTGTTTCGGTGCAAGGAGGAGAAGCTTCTCCTCCTCATGCCAAAAGAGAGGGGGCTAGGCTGGGCGCTTCTCCACAAGTCCCTCCGAGGTGCTCGGAAGCTGCCCCCACTGCTGCCTCCCCTCCATGCACACAAAGGTTGGAGAGCTGGTAGGGGAGGGGCCAGGTGAGGCACCCCTTGATGAGTTGGCCATGTCCACCCAGTCACATGCCCACCAAGCCCCATCCACCCAGTCACATGTGTACCAAGCCTGCCCACAGAACCGGTTGTTAAAAAAATTGAAACCCACCCCTGTATTGGCACATATCTGGTGAAAACTGACTCTGAAATCTTCTGTGGTTTTCACCTAATTAAAAGATTTTCTACTTATTCAAAACAATCAGTCACATGGCCCAATCACTGTGTGGTCTGGCTACTGGATAGCACCACTCTGCCTTCTTCCAACCAGGTGTGAGAATGTCCTTGATTCCCAGGAGAAAGTATTTTGTTTTGGTTACAAAATCCCCTCTGTCTCAAGTCCCCCCTCCCTATCTCTCAACTCCAGTGTGGTAACACTGAAGTGGTCAAAATGGCTTCAGTCAGGTCAGCTTCAGAGTTGACAATCAGTAGCTTTTGAAGTCTGGACTGATTTATTTTTGGCTCAGGTGTAGTATATATGAAATTTCAGTAAAACTCTTCCTTTCCTTCCTCACTAAAGTATTGTGAACATCATTGACAGTCTGTTTTCCCATTTTTATAAACTTTCAGACCCCTTTTCTGATGGTTAAGATGCCAGGCTAGAAATCAAGAAACTGTGAATTCAAGTTCCACCTTAGCAATGAAAGCCAATTGGGCAACCTTAGGCCAGTCACTCTCTCTCAGCCCAATTCACCTCACAGGACACTTGTTGTGGGGAAAATAGCAGAACGAAGGTGTGTTGCATATGTTTTCTGTCTTGAATTATTTTTAAAAATAATAAATGTGGGATATAAGTAATCAAATAAATAAAAAATGATTTCTGGGCACCAGGTTTTCAAATGGAAAGGTGACTTAATATATTGTCACCTCTGTTTCATAAGAAGTGCTATGATGGAATTGGGGGAAGTGGAATCACTTCATGCAAACCTTCATGCATGGGTTTGTCCCCCGTTTGTTGACTATGATGAAGTAGGAGAAATTGGGAAATACCTGTCTTTTGAAAGGATAGTGGATGTGCACAGGAATCATTACCCAAGGAAAGCCAGGTGTTATATACTGTATATAGTTTCTTACCATCACAGACCAGAATAGTCAGCAATTTTAAATGTCTGGACCTCAACTCTGAATGGTCTCCAATCCCCATTATCCCCAGTCAACATAGTTTGGCCAACATGAAATCTATTTATTGAAGCCCATTTTTATTACATAAACCATCTAATTATATTTGCATGTGCTTTTCTGAAAGGAAGAATAATGCCCGGGAATCTTGCTCCCTAAGTCTGTCTTCTTTGAACCAAGAAATCATAATCTTTCCATTGAAAATGCAGTTAGGTGTACTTAAATCTCAGTGAAATAAGTAGACTGTAAATTAATTACAGGTAACCTAATTTCAATAGGTTGCAACTATATTCCCATTTAATTACAGCATAAACATGCCTTGAATTTTTTTTCTGTGTCTCACAGAAAATCACATCTATAAGAGTTATTTCAAAAATCTGTTGCCAAGGGTTCAACGCTGGTTTTGGGGGTGGGTCGAGGAGGCCCTGTATGATCGGCACAGAGCTGCCTTCACTGCACCACTTTCATGCTCCCCGCATGGGGCAAACCAGCACCGCCAACCACGGAGCCACTTTCCCCGATGCCCGACCCAGCTTCAAAAGCCAAGGGGGCCTTCAGATTGTAGAGTCATGGGGAAGGCCCTGAATGACTGGCAGGGAGCCAGGGAAGGCCCTGGATGATTGGCACGGAGTTGCCTTCACCATGCCACTTCCATGCTCCCCCGCCCATGGCCCAAACCAGCACTGCCAACCACGGAGCCACCTTTCCCCACAACGGCCAACCCACCTTCATCATTGGGAGGCCCTTCGGTTTGCAGGCAGTAGATGTTCAGCGCTCCCCTGCAGGCCCCAAAGCTCTTATGTCCTCCTCACGGGTACCTTCTGTAGGTTAAATACGGCCTGTACTGACATGCACAGTAGGGACAGTGTGCTGAAAGTCCTGGGGGTAGGCACTTGGGCACTATTTTTAGGGGGCAAAGTCCCCTCCCGACAGCGTTCGTGCCCCCCCAGTGTTTTTCACAGTAAACTTCCTCCATGTCAAATTTGGTTGTGATTGGTCCAGCTGTTAAAGAATGTATAGGAAACACACACACACACACACACACGCCCACCACAAACAAATCCACACTCTGCTTTATATATATAGATGTATTGATATAGCTGCTCCTCTTATAACCAACTCTGGGCAGCTTCTGATCAAAAGTTAAAAAAACATACAAAGCCATTTTAAATGTATTCAACTAAACACATTAAAAACAACAAACACCTGGCACCAAGTCAAACTTCTGATGTTACCTAACTGTGACTTTTATATACAGGCCCAAACCAGAATGTCCTGTGATGCTTTTAGAAAACAATCAGCTTTGAACTCTAGTACACCTTTAGAACAAAACTCCACATTGTGCAGCAGCTTTATATTGTTTAGACTGAGCACCCAGAAGACATAATGAACAGTGCCCATAATTAAAACATTTGTTATATGAGGGTAACTACAGGTAGCCCTAGACTTATAATCAATCATTTAATGACTGTTCGAGGTTACAACAGCACCGAAAAATGTGATTTATGACTGGTTTCCAGACCTTTGACCATTGCAGCATCCCCAGGTTCACGTAATCAAAATTCAGGCACTTGGCAACTGGCACATATTTATATCTGCAGTGTCCTGAGGTCATGTGATCGTCATTTGTAAGCTTCCCAGCCGGCTTCCACCAAGCAAAGTCAATGGTGGAAGTCAGATTCGCTCAATGACCAAATGATTCACTTAACAAGGCAGAAATTCATTTAACTGTGGCAAGAAAGCTCATAAATTGGGACAAAACTCACTTCGCAACTGTCTTACTTTTCAACAGAACTTTTGGACTCAATAAGTCAAGGACTATCTGTACTTTCCTGTTATCCCTTCCACCTTTTCTTTCTTGGAAACCTAAACTTTTGCAGAATCAGAATCTGTATTAATACCGCCACTAGGTACCCAATGCTTGGTCTTAAGGATCTAATGCTCTGTAGGGAGGCATGTCACCTTATGATATAATAATAACTATAAAATAGAATAAATTAGAGGAAGGAAGAGGGGTGGAAGATAAAGAATGCGGAGAAGGGGAGTCGGTCTTCCAGCGAGAGGTATTTATTTATTTATTGTTATTGTCTGTCTATGGCCGCCCATCTCCTTCACATGACTCCAGGAGGCTTGCAAAAAACAAAGAAATCAAATGTAGGTAGGGAGCTCCTTTCCCATCACCAGCTGCTCCTTCGCTCCTGACCGAAGATCTTCTAGGCTCAGAATTACAATAATTCAAGAGAGATTCTGGAGTTCGGCTCCCGCAGCTGCAACCCGCAGAGGGAAGCAGAGAGGCTTGAAAAAAGCTCCGGCCCTTTTCTATTTTTTATTTTTATTTTTATTTTTAATAATAATAATAA